>JANHJO010002866.1:25505-35769 GCA_032468235.1 Pseudoxyrhopus heterurus
GCCTTTTTGGCAATGTTGTTACAGTGAGCTCTTGGGCTTAGATCATTTGAGATGAGTACTCCTAGGTCCTTGACAATGTGAGAATCATCAACGAGATCACTTCCAACCAATTTGTATTTGGTGTTATGGTTATTTTTTCCAATGTGTAGGACAGAGCATTTATTGGGTGAGATTTGGAGTTGCCAAATGTGTGACCATTCGGACACATAGTCAAGGTCTCTTTGTAGGGCAGCGGAATTGTTAGTGGTGTTAAATAATTTAATGTCATCAGCAAAGAGGACACAGTTGCTGTTAATGTGATCGCATATGTCGTTAATATATATCAGAAAGATAAGACGCTGCTTTGGGGAACACCACCGTTAACTGGTGCTGGATTTGATAGGGCCTTCCCTATTTTGACTATTTGTTGACTGTTGAACAGAAACGCGGCTATCCACCTGTGTAGGGTTCCAGAGATGACTAAATTTGTTCTGAAACAGTATTTGGTTAACAGTCTTGTTGCTGGTAGACTGGTTATTATAAGTTGACTCATTGAATCTTTATGATCGAGTGATTGGAAAGATACCTTAATATCTCTTCCAGTAAATCCTGAATAAGTAGCATAGCTTCTTATGCAAAATCACTTCATGATATTAACTACATTCCAGTTCACTTCAGGATTTCAATCACACTATGGGAACATAATTGATTGGCAGTCATTGTTGGATCAGCATGAATGCTTTATTACACAAAAATATTGTAAACATAATTGTGTATGCCTGAGGAACTGTCAGATGTGGTTGCTTATCTCTGAGTAGCTGCATGAATGAACCTGAGACACAGTAATTTGTATCTCTGAAATAGATTTTAGTAACTTTTCTAAGGGATGCTTCATCTGAAGTTCTTCGATTTTGCAAGGAGGTATCCAATATTATTTTTTTACAATGATGTGTCAGGAACCAAATAGAAGGTGAAGCCAGGATACACAATAAAATAGATTGTACTAAAATTTTGAGACACTATAAAGACTTGCACTTGATTTAGTATTTCTATTGAAATACTAAATGAAAAATTACAATTGTAAATTTGGACAGAATGTAACCAACCACCATCATGCCTCGAAGGAGGGAAATATTATGCATCCATAATATTGGGGGCAGACTGGCGCATAGCACACAATGTCTTAGATCAGACATTTTCTCTTAACCAAATGAACTAAGGATTAAATGTGAACTTATCTGGAGCCTTTAATAAATCTCTGGAACTGAACTCTGATCTTCTACAGCCCAGGCTATTGTTTTATAGCACGAAGATGGAGTTACATTTTTACTTCTGTTCTACCGGTTATGTATATACATTGAAAATATGTATTTATTTTGGACTGATTCTACAAATCAGTCATCCTACAAAAAGCTGTTTTAAAAAGGCAGATGGGATAACTGGTCCAATTAAAATAATGTTCTCTCCTTTGAAACATGTCTCAATTCAATATCTTTCAGTCAGTAACCGCAACCTTGCCCTTTGAACACTGTATAAGGAGTATTCATCTCTTCCCTATACTATTATTATTATTATACCACAGATAGCCCTCAACTTACAGCCATAATTTGGACCAGAACTTCTGTCGCTAAGCAATGTGGTGGTGAAGTGACTCACACCTGATTTTACAACTTTTTTGCCAAGGTTTTTCAACAAATTCAGCTTCCCCTATTGACTGCTCATTGGAAGTCTTGGGAAGATCACAAATGGCAATCATGATCCTAGGTCACTGCAAACATCATAAAGAACATACTGGTTCCCAAATGCCTGAATTTGGATGCTGCAAATATATCTTCTTAAGTATGTGGAATTACTTTTTTTAGTGCCATTGTAATGTCAGTGTTATTAAATGGAAGAATGTAAGTCAAGCACTATCTTAGGTGTTTTATGAACCAAAAAGTAGGTATTAGCAGCAGTTTATGAACTTGCTTTAGTAACACTTTTGCATCAAATGCATTAGAAAAAGGCTTTTGCATCGAATGCATTAGAAGTACAAATAGCTATTGAGTCTTTTTTATATATAGTTTAGCATACTCAGTCTGCTGACTTTTCTAAGGCTGTGCCTTCTAGATATGCTAATTTATAATTCCTGGCTAGATGATGATGGAAAATATAATCCATAAATCCAGAGAGCACCATCGTCAGGAAAGTTTTGATTTTTCCTGAATAATCTATGATCATGTTTCTATAGCACCCAAGTTGTTTATAGTATATAACCTGTTATAACAAGGTGCAGTATTTGTACACTAATGAAACTAAACTATGATCACTGTGCAGCTGATTAGATTATACTCAGTTTCAATTTCATTTGAAACAAAACACTTAATGAGAGAACTTAAAAACCTCAACAGGATGAGTTTGCATTACAAGGAAATCCCGGGTCTGTGGTCAAATTGTGAAGTAAGACGTCTGTAAAAAGCAGCAGAAAACCATTTCCATGATATTACCCAGAAAGACCATAATTGTATGAAGTTACTACAAAAGAGCTTGATCCAAAGGCAACTCAGTTCTTGTTTAAAGCATAGTATTGGCTAGTCTGGAGGCTGATCTTACAAATAGGTTTTTAATTAATTCCTGTTTGACCCGATAATTTAGTTTTGTACGTAAAAAAACAATTCCTTAAATTGGCTTGGAAAGCAACTGGAAGACAGCATTACCTGCTGGGGTGATGAAATGTCTGCAAGCAAGCAAGCAATCAAGCTCAGAGAGCACCAAGAATTCCACTATTTACAATTTCATGGCAGCAACATCTTCACATTATGCACCAGCTGGAGTTCCCAGAACTTTCAAAGGATAACACTGTGTAGAGCACATTATACAGAATCTGTTCGCCTTCATGCTGGTCATTCTTCCACTTTTCCTAGCATTAGAGACTTCTCAAGAAAGATACATCTTTGTATGATGAACTCATCTAGTTAGATGAGCTCAGAACTTATCATACAAAGATGTATTGTTCTTGAGAAGTCCCTAATGCTGGGAAAAGTGGAAGTATGACCAGTACTAAGGCAAACAGATTTCATTGCACTGCAAGGGGTGCACTATTAAAGGCCTTCAATTTCAGCAGATGATTAAAAAGCTGATTACAGGTATTAAAATTAGGTCATTTTCTCCAGAAAGGTGCCCAGTTGTAGATGTACAAATGCATTTCTAATGTTACCGCCGTTTCTCACTGCCAACATTTGTTAACAAAATACTGAGCATTCTGCTCAAATGCTTGATGCTTCATTAGGTGTGTAACTATTCCAGATTTTGTATTCTTAACTTTGGAATGGCTTGTTTACTATCTAATGGGCCCTTTGTTTTGATTAAATCCCAACGTGTTCACTGCACCCCATATTTTACTGTATTTCTGAGCCTTGGGAACCTCAAGGCTATCTTTTTAGATGTAATTATTTTAATAATTATTAAAAATCTGGATTATTATATCAATTGCATTTAGGCTAATTAAATATAAACATGAGAATCATTTACAGGAAAAAAATTTCTTTATAAAATTGTTGAGAAGATACCTCAAATTTAGATGATCTGTTGGAATAAAATATATTTGCAATTCAGAAAATAATCCCAGCAGACCAGTGTTTCACAAAGGAATGCTGTAACCAAAATAAACTTTGCATACAGGTTCCTGGAATATTTAGATATGTTAGGAAACAGGAAATCTGTTTACAACTTAGATACCGTGTGCTCAATATTTTGATTATAAACTATGATGTACAAACCACAGTAATTGAATGCACATAGCACATAAATAGCTAAAACCTAATTCTCCTTCCTATTTTTCCCCACAACAATCCTATGAGATCATATTATATTAGCTTTTACTTTTTTCAAGTTAGCATATTCTCTATCCATTTACATTAAGAGTATTAAAACAAGCTGGTAGGATAGTAATGCCAACTTCTGTCATATGGTCACATAAGGGCATTTTGGAACTGTCAGCAAAAAGAATCTAAGATCTAGTCCATAAGGGAATACTTTATCATGGACTGACAGTATTAAGTGTTTGGAGGTCAGCTAGAAGATACTGTTTAATGGAGATATCTCAAACACTAATTCAAAAATCACAAGCTATAATGTAACTTGGTTCGAGCTTAATATAGTATGTCAAGCCAGCTATGGCGGACCATAATCCATGGTTGAATTCCGAGACAACCCAATTAACTGATGATCTAATGCAAGAAACCAGTACAGTAGCTTTATAGTAAATAAACTCAAGGTAATTATGTTATAAATTTAACAAGGATAAGGGTTTAATTTTTAATAGAAAGCAACTTAAGTTTTAAAATGATCATAAGTTTTAAAAAGTGACAAAAAATTCAAACCATAATACAAATATTCTGGTTTCTTTTGGGCAGGTCCAACTTTTGAAATAGTATTAATAAATTAACAAAACAATGCAAAAATCTTTGAAAAATATTTATTACAGACTAACTCTTAACTTTAGTCAAATAATCCAAAACCCATATCATCATCAGATTCTTCAGATTCTTCTTTCTTTTCCTCTTTCTTTTCTTCTGCTGAAAAGACAAGTAGATAAAATTAATTAGCCAAGAACTTTAAATGCTACAAATGTATAGGTTTATTCTAAGTAAAGTTCCCTTCAAAGTAAGAATAAGCAATAATTAGGATTTTAAAAAATGTACCAAGCTAGAAGATGGATTTGCTGACAGGATTAAGCTCAAGACAATGTACTGTATATGAATTTATCTGCTTTTTACAATCATGCATCAATAAAGGAATAATAGAAATGGCTGTATATCTACAGTATAATTTCAAAATGAAGTATAATTAGAAGTGAACAACTTAAACTGCTGAAATATTTCATCTTATATAATTGCTGATAGAACAATTTTTCAGAGATTAGCATGTTCCTTTTATATAGAACTATTTACATATCTTTAAATGTAACAAGGGTGTTTAGCAGGCTGGATAGGTAACAGGCTGTTTTACTGCTCTGTAAACTTCAAAAAGACTTATTTGTGGAAGGTAACTTCAGTTTGAAGTTTGCCCACCCAAAGCATTTGTTTTCATGATAAATTATACTTACCAGCAGCTGGTGCAGGCCCTCCAGCTGGAGCAGCAGACCCTCCTGAGGAAACCGCTACAGCCCCACCTGCTGGCATGCTAGCAAGCTTGCTGTTACCTAGGGGAGAACAAACCAGAAAGATGACCTATTGTAAAACTTACCAGGCAAAAGTGAAACTAACATTCAAAGACAATAAGCTGCAAAACAATTAAATTTACTGCACTTCTACCATTCCTTCCTCACTTGATTCCATATTCCCCACCCTCATGCTACCTCAGCTTATTTATGACAAAGATGGAAAGTGAACAATGAACTTTGCAACTGATAGGTTAGTCAGCATCCTTGTGGCTTATCAGACCAAGACTAGTAGTAGATAAAGTTTTTCTCTGCTGTGATTTATTCATTTGCAGTAGCAACACAAGGCCAAGCTTAGAACTGGCAAAGAGTTCCAAGGAACTGCAGAAGTAACATGATGGATGGGCCCCTGAGATACAAAGATCTCCTACACATTAATGCCAATAGTTCTAAGGAAGTTGGAAATACAGTATTTCCCTTGCGAGCGATGAGATGATTTTGGCTTTCAGAAACACACTGACAAGGGCAAAATGCCTATTCTCTATTTCTAGGAATACATATCTAAAGTGTTCCATAATGTTTTCAGGCCCCAAAAGTAAACATGTTTTATTAAAAAGAATATAATTTAGATATAGTTAAGCACGTACTCAGAACAGATAGAGCAAAACATTAAGTATTAATCACTCTTAACAGTTTGTTGTATTAGTCTTCCTAAAGACAAACCTAAATGCACTGATATAATCAGGTGGCTGATGACACAGCAATCATTTTATTATGCTATTGTTTCATTCAGTATAATCAATGCTGTAAAATATTCCCACACTACATGTATTTCAGCTTTGCAATGAGAATAGAGACCAAGTCAAATTTTACAGGAAGTACAGGATGTCAACCTTGCAAACACCCAAGGGCGTAATTCCATGCAGAAAGGTTATTTTTAAAAGAGGCAGTTAATGCTGCTTAAGTGGGCAGATTCCTTAAGTAGAAGAGAAAGTTAGAGACAAGGACATAATCTATGAATAGCATACCCCCTGGATTCAGATGAGACTGATTTGCCAGCCTTTCATAGAGCATTAAAGGCCTGGCTGGGCACTGAGCTTAGAGAGTAATATAAATTCTGAATAGGATGGAAGAAGAATTAGGGACGGTACAAATTTATTTTGAATGTTTTCTAATTGTTTTTAAAATGTTCTTATTGCTTTAACTGTATATTTTTTGAATTGTAAGCTGCCCAGAGTCATTGAGATTGGCAGCTCTAGAAATTGAGTAATAAAAAAGGTGATAACTAGAGCATAGAAGGCTGAATCAAAATATTGAACGAAGAATACTGTGTTGAATATAGAGTAGGTGTATTAGCAAAATCCTTTCAATTTAAGTGAGAGGTTAAAAAAATGGATATCAGATGTTCAAATAGGTATGTGAAGAGTACCATGAAAACCTATGTATCTCCAGAGATGGGATGGAGCTTTTGTCCTCAATAGATATTTTGAACCAACAATAAAGACAAGCTAAGAACAAATTTCATTATAAAGGACAGACATTTCAAAATAGCAGAATACATTTTCATGGATGTGCAAAAACTAGGTTACAAGGCAAAAGTAATTTCCCTAGCGGCTCCAACTTTGACAAAATAAATCAGCTGCAGGTGATCCAGAAGTACATTACATAACAGAAAGTACTGGGATCTAATTTTATTTTTGCTACTTGTTTTTAGCCATTATGGATGAACTTAAGGATAAGGACATGTGAGGAAAGCCTCTGGGAGATAAGCTTTATTTAACTGTAAAAAAGAAGCTAAAGGAACTGGAAATAAACATGTTTCAAGAATCTGGAATCAAAAAACAGGGTGGGGCAGTAGTCGCAAAAGGCAAAATATATCAAGGAGGAGTATGAAGAAAAACATGGTGTTTAAAAAACAGTATAACTGCAGTATAAAAGCAAGAATGCACATGAAAAAGATATTATTAAAATTATATACTCCAGTTGATGAAACACAGAAAATTACAGTAAGAGGGGGCATCTCACAAAATGAAATAGCAGAGAGAGATGAAAGGAGTATGAAGTTGATGCTTTGGAAGCTTCAAATCTTTCATGTGAAAGTTATTAGGCCTAGAGTTGGGTGAAGCTGGCAACAGAACACAGGCCTTTGTATAGCAGAGGATGCTGAACGAATGTTATCAGAATAAAACTTTCCTTTGAATGACTTGCATTCCAATAATTACCCATTAGTTTAGTTTTCAAAATAAAAGCTTTTCTGGTAATTTGTTGAGAACATCCTCTATATAAACAGACCAGCATCTATCTGTTTTTAAGAGGGTTCCTCTAAGTTAATGTAGTCCACCAGCGAAACCCATCAGGTAACAGTATAAGCCTGTGAGAATTAGGATGGACCCATTTCATGTATGACACATACATAGAATGCAATTATCCACATTGCAATATGCATGCACTGAAAACGCTCTGGGGCCTATTTTGATTGCAGAATCCCAACCAAGGGCTACGCATCCCTCCTCCTAAACATTGCAGACACAATGAAATTATGCTAGTAGTTTTGCAGGATTTCCTCATGTTGATTTTACCCATGTCTTGTTCTTTCTCAAGGAGAAATCAGAGGATATACACAGCCAAAATGATTTTTATAAACATTAACATCAGGATCAGCTAATTTTCCTAAATCTATCTTTCCGCTCACGGGAAAGGGACATTGTGTATGAAATCAATTAACAGCTAATTTTATAAATGATGCTACAAAAGCAGTAGAATCATTGCCCTTTCCCCTTCAGTCCAATCTATGATTTTCTCAAAGGGAGAAGATGTGCATTAGTTGAATCACTTTTCTTGATGTCAGATAACAGAGGATGTTGATTCCATATTTTCAGGCAGAGAAAATGAGATGGGATAAAGCTTAACAAGGTGATTGATAAACAACTTCATCCTTTGATGTCATTCACTCTGCCAAATTATACTTTAAATACAGGGAGTCATCAACTTATAACAGTTCATTTAGTTTGAAGTTACATCACTGAAAGAAGTGACTTATGACCATTTCAGCATTCCTGTGGTCACATGATCAAAATTGAGACAGTTGGCAACTGACTCATTTATGATGGTTGCAGCTATCATGTGATCACCTTTTGCAACCTTGTGACAAGCAGTCAATGAGGAAGTCTGATTCACTTAACAACCATACTACAAACTTAACTGCAGACATTCACTTAATAACTGTGGCAAGAAAGGTTGTAACATGGGACAAAGCTCACTTAATTGTCTCGCTTAGAAAGTTTGGGATCAATTGTGGCTGTAAGTGGAGAACCACCTGTAAATACACGTAATATTCAGGCCAAATACACTTGAATGTTGAAATGACCCCTCTTTTAAAGGACCTTTGGCTACAAAGTTTATTTCTACAATTAATCTCCATCAATATAATGTGCACTACAGGTAATCCTCAACTTACGACCACAACTGAGCCCAAAATTAATATTGCTAAGTGAGAAATTTGTTAAGTGAGTTTTGCTCCATTTTACAACTTTTCTTGCAAAGTTTGTTAAGTGAATCACTGCAGTTGTTACATTAGTAAAATGGTTGTTAAGTGAATCTGGTTTCCCTATTGATTTTGCTTGTCAGAAGATTGTAAAGGGTGATACCATGACTCCGGGACAACTGTCATGTGAGTCAGTTGTCAAGCATCCGAATGTAAATCACATGACCATGGGGATGCTGCAACGGTCATAAGTGTGAAAAATCATGTCAGTTTTTTCAGTGCCATTGTAACTTTGAATGGTCACTAACTGAACTGTTATAAGTCAAGGACTACTGGTATTTGTCCCAAGCTGGACTGTGGAGCACCCATTTTTGATTCTCCAAATGATCTGGAAACTCATTGGATGATTTGAGGCCAATCATTTCTTATCACAACCTGTTTTACAGAGATGTCTTTGGAAGGGTAAAACAACAGAAGACCCCTTTAACGTTCAAACGAAGCACAGTATAGAAACATAATAAATCATCTCACCTTGGGCAATGACATCTTCAATATTTTTCCCATTTAACTCACCAATTACCTGTAAAAAATAAAATTACAGTTAATTTAACAGCTAAGCAACTAGTTTGATGTAGTGGTAAAGATGCTGGCTTAGAAATCAGGAGATGGAATTCTAGGCCTGCCTGTCGAATAAAAGCTGACTGGATGACTTTGGACTAGTCATTCTCTTTTAGCCCATCCTACTTCACAGGGTTGTTGTGAGAAAATAGGAGGTAGAAGGATTGGGTATGTTTATTGCATTATTATATATATATTAAAAAGATGGGATAAAAATCTAATAAGAATAATGAACATGATGCTGCATCTGTGTTCTTGAAAAAAAACTTGTGTGTCTCCTATTAGGATGGGAACAATCAATCATTTGAGCTACTTGCACAAATTGCAGAACAATAATTTGCAAATTCCCAATATTAAACTCTATAAGGCAAATTACAAGTACAATCACAATAAACATAAAGGAGGATAACTCAAACAGGTCATCAAAATAAGCAATAGGTTCCACCCAATACATTTTTTATCAAAGGTATTTCTATAGAACTATATCTTGTTTGTCTGAATCTAAACATTAAATATCCCTGCATTCCCCCCAAAGCAAGCAATATCTATGTTACTCTTGGCTATCTAAACTACATTCCATAATAATAGAGTTTAGTCAAAGAATTCATTGCTACTTCAGAGATGAGCATTCATCAGCAAGAGATCTTGAAACTAGCATATGTAAGTAAAATGATAGAATATATGAATCAAAAAAATCATATCCTATACAAAACCATGCATGTATTTCCAAAGGTTTTAGAGCTTTTTGGCGTTCAGTTTGGCAACATCCAATGAACAAAAACAACTTGGGGTTGAGGTGAGGGCTAGAAAGAAAATTTAGTGGTACAATCTACCCTGGAAATATTACAGCACACATGTAAACAGCCTGCAGTTTTTAAAACAATTTTTAAACTATAAGCAATGCTTTTTTCTGGAATTTCTAAAAATTTGAATTGATATTGCAATATTTAAGTGACTGAGAAATATTGTTCTGTCCCACGCTCCAAACACTCAGATCGACACCAGTTAAAGGAACAATAAAGTTTTATTTTCAAACTGAACTT
>JANHJO010002866.1:46412-56804 GCA_032468235.1 Pseudoxyrhopus heterurus
CCTAACTACTCAGGTGTTTTCTGAAAGGAGCTGTTCCCAACCACACCCCTTTTAAGTCCTATAGGGTGTGGTCAATTACTGGTCAGCTGTAGCTTGACCTCTTCCCTTCCTATGTTGCTGCCATTGCTGCTGTCTTCCTGAGCAGCCTCCGGGTTCTTGCATCACTCAGGGCCTCCACCCCACTGCTATTAGAAACCACCGGCTCCTGATAACTCGTGGAGGGGTCAGCATCTGGCCTAGTGTCAACAGCCGATTCTTCCCTTCCCTCCGACTCTAACTCCACATCTCCACAGCACGCTGCAGAGCCACAACAGATCCCTTCCTTTAATCCTTGATCCTTAAAGGCAAATAACAGAGGTTAAAGTATCTTTCACTTTTCTGAAGTTTTATAGGCTTATGTTGCCCACTTCCACTGTGGCACCCACTCCTCTAAATGTTTATTAAGACATTTGTCAGTGAGGAAGGGCCATTAAGCCATCTAGCTTGGAGTTGCCTGCAGAATTTGCTCAAGCGACCTTTTGGTTTCAATTGGGAGAAAGCGATTTGATACTTCGTAAGACTTATGGGCCCCGGAATACCATGCATTTATTTCCATACACGCGGAAACCAGCAGAAAAGATGGCATTTGCTCCTTTCACATTCTCCTGAATTAGAAGTGATAGTGGAAACGGCTCAACAGGTCAGAGAACTGAAAATCCAAGATAGCTGCAACCTTCTAAACAATGACAAAGGGCTCTAAGCGTGAAAACAATAACCTGAGTCTCTCACAGAACTGTCTCTTTTCATTTTTGACATCATCAACGGCAGGAGAAGGGGGAAAAGTTATGTCAGCTCTTCTTTCCGTTACAATCTTTCCCCAATAATAAAATATCAACCTTTCTTAATGCTGTATGCCCTGCATGAAACTTAGCACTTAGCTTGAATCGCGTGACCTTTTCAAAAAAATTATCTTTTGATTTCCTGACCAGTCTGCTATTTACTTTCAGATTAGAGGTTCCCTCCTCACCAAACTCAGACTGGTTGCCCTGATGGCAAATAAAAAGGATTCATCAGGCATTGCATAAAGCCACCAGCGATACAGCTCTGAACAGGAATTCATCCCGCACTCTTGCTGTTCCTTTTAATTACTCTACTCGTTTGCATTTCCCCACCCCCCACCCACTTCGAAAGACGAGATGGGGGTTTATATTTTTGAATGTTATGGCTTTATTATGGATTTTAATATGATCCTCTGGGATTCGGATCATTCCCGACCTGCTGACCTTCCGCCGGGCTGTGAAGACCTGGCTGTGCCAGCAGGCTTGGGGCTGCGCTACCTGACAGGAAGGGTGTGGTTTTTAAGGGGACTAAGAGCTGCAAGGAGTTTTAAAAAATTCTTGGGTTTTAGCTTTTTTTATTATGTAAATTTTATAGTTTTATATAGTTTTTATATTTTTAAATACTGTTTTTATGACTGTTTTATTGTAAGATTGTTGTGTTGTGAGCCGCCTGGAGTCCTCTGGGAGTGGGGTGGCATAGAAATATCAACAATAAATAAATAAATAAATAAATAAATAAATAAATGTTATAAGTACTAAAGCAGGGGGTGTCAAAGTAGATTTCTTGGAGGGGAGGATCAGCATTGAAGTTGTCCTCCATGGGCCAGCCGGGGTGTGTGTGTGAGAGGAGACAGGACAGACGCCCTCCTGCAGCACCCAACCAACCAAAATGGACCATAGGAGGCCGCGGGAGGCTCCCTGTGTGGCCCATTTCTGGTATGGACAGCCTCCTACATCACCCAGCTGGCCAAAGGAGCACGGGGCACAGCAGGGGCACAGGTAGCCCCCATGTGGCCCATTTTCAGCCTTGAGGGCCTCCTGCAGTACCCTGCTGGCCAAAATGGGCAACATGGGGTCACCTGCAACCCCCCCATGGCCCATTTTTGCTAGCAGATGCACCACGGGCTGTCCTTTGCTATTTCCAGGCTGGCCCCAAAAGGCCAGATCTAAGCACCCCCACGGTCCGCATGTGGCCCGTGGGTCTTGAATTTGACACCCCTGTTCTAAAGTCATTTTGGGCATCAAAGAGCAAAAGCTAGTTCATGCAGTCAGTCCATCTCTTGCAAGTTGATGGATACACCATATTTGCTTTTGCTGAAGTTGGGGATCCGATGGAATTACGCAGAAGCTCTGTTGTGTAGGTTGTGTGAATCTTGAATTTCACGTGATATGAATCAGTCAGCCTTGTGAGGTAGTAGTACCAACAAGAAGCACACCCCCAAAATACTAGCTATAACTTCATTGTAAGGGTTTGTAATGTTGTATTATACCATTTTCCCTTTGTATCCTGATTTATGCACAATCCTAATATCAAAAGATGCATTACAACATTCCTGAAGCGCTTCCTGTTGAGATGGAGAGCAACAAGACAACATTCCCAGTCAGGAAGAACTCAACTCAAGATAAAAGTTAGAATGTATTTTGTATTGCAACAATTAAAACAAGTATTCAGCCAATAGATAGCAGTGTTTACAATTTTGGAACTCTATACTCTTCTGTTCTAAGTAGAATTCCCTGTTTCCTGTAACAATTCAAACAGTTGAGCAGTAAAGCACATGGTGATTGTACTCTTTTTTTTGCTATTTATAAACATAATTTCTAACAGGATATCTTCTTTTTTATGGCGTGATCAGTAGTAGGCTTGTGTGGTCAATCTGCTTTGTTAAGGGGGTTGACCTCATGGAAGCAAGCTCTTCTACGTCATGAAGTCCCATGTCTTAGAATTGCTTCCAGAGATATGTATGTCAGGTGCAAAGAATCAGGACCCTATGTTAAGTTGCAGTTGAGATTTATTGCTCAAACCTATACACAAAAACCGAGTCAACAGATATTCAGTACTAAATTGGTGCTAGATAAGAGCCAACAGAATTCAAGAGGTTGAATTATTTGTGGCAACATAATGACTCTAGGCTGATGATGTACTTAACCCCACCATCCAGCTTTGCCTGCTTTTTTCCTAAAATGTGGAAGGGTTGATAAGAAAGGTCAGGATGGCAATGTGCCCAAACATGGGCAAGAGCTATGACTGCACCTTGGTGGCTATTAATTTTGACTCGTAACCATACTGTTCTGACCCAGGTCCCCAAACACGACAAACCCTCTGATGTAAATTCAAAAGATTCCTTTATTAGGAGCACCAGCAGCCCCGGCAAAAGGTTTCTCTCCCACTGCAGGCTAACTAGTCCATCCAGGAGATGAATAGTTGTCTGCCACACCTATTCATCTCTGCCCTGTGCCTTTTATCCCCAGAGCTAGAGTGGGGCTTCGCTAGCAGTGGTGGTTCTTCCATCCCAAGGACTGGCCCATATATTTCCATTGCTCTCCTCTCCTCTGCCTTCTGCACATCCGTGCGTCAGGCACTCGGCCCAGCTGTTCCTCCTCTTCCTCACCAGCGACCTCCAGACCCAGGCGCTGTTGACTCTGTCTCTGTCTCTCTCTCTCTCTCTGCCAGCTTCATTCCATCTCCCCCTCGGAGCTCCCAGGTTGCCTTGATGCTGATCCCACACCTCCTCCTCCTCTCTGATTCAGCTGCTGGAGGGACCACGGTCGCCAGGCCACAACACACACCATGGCACTTTGCTGAGGCAGCAGATCTTGATTCCAGGAGGTCAAATCCCTTGACCAAGCAGATTGACACAATCCATAGAAGTCTGCTTACCGATCATCACTATTAGAAAGAAAAAATCCAATCCAACCCTTTGAAGCAGCTTTGTATCTTGACTTCTTCATGACTTGGAGTGTTGTGATGTTCTTGTGATTGCGCCACTTTTGTAAAGTTTTATGGTGAGGCTGATACTCAGAAACAAGATTTTCCGAGGGCAGCAAACTTAGAGAGGGTGCATAAAATGGACCTTTTTCTTGAAGCTGGGTCAAAGGGCCTTGGTGGTGCAGCGGATAGAGAGCTTGTAATTAGCTGCCAGCTGCCTGCGATTTAGCAAGTTCAAATCCCACCAGCTCCAAAGTTGACTCAGCCTTCCATCCTTCTGAAGTAGGTAAAATGAGAACCCAGATTGTTGGGGGCAATATGCTGACATTGTAGACTGCTTAGAGAGGGTTGCAAGCCTTGATAAGCGGTATATAAATACAATGCTATTGCTATTTGTCATTTCTTCATTCATTTCTGTTCTTCCTGTCTTCTGGGAGCTCAAAGTGGCTCACATGACAGTCTCTCCTTATGTTTTTTCACAAACAGAGGTTAGGACATGGACAGGTTTCCCTAGATTGTATTCTTCTTCTTCTCAACCACAGACTGAAGGAAGTCCTTTTTGTTTTCTTGCAGATGACTCTAGTTCAGAAGAATTGCAGAGAGTGTATCTTAAAGCTGACGAAGACAGGTATTTCATGTGGTGTTTAGCTGATATCTTGGTCAGGTGTTCTCCTAAGTACCCACCGATTTAGCATACGTAGGCATCCAATACAGGCCATAATAACATAAAAAATAATACAAATTACAGTCTTGTTATTTAAGCTATGACATTCATGTGTTTTGTGATATCACTTCCTTCCAAAAATACCCCCGATAGCATCTGTATTGCACCCAAGGTTTTTCTTAACCAGTCTCATTCATTCAAATACGATTTTAAAGGTTTTGTTTAAAATCTCAGCTCATTCAAATGAGCCAGATTTTGCTTTTGAAGACTAAAGGGTTGCATTACATCTATTGATCGTTGAGCTTTGTGCAGTGAAACCGGGCATAGATTACAAAGTGGCATCCCTGGGCAACTGTCACGATATTAGCTGCCTGGGAGAGTCTCCTCATGCTTAGAATTTGCATTCATGTGGGAAGGAGGAGTGGGAACATTTGATGATAATCATCTTCTTTTGTTATCTCAGATTATTCATGGAGCATAGAGAGAGATTGTGTGGGTGTGTATGAGTGAGTGTGTTTTTCTTTGTGGTTATTGCCTGTCCAGAAAGCTATGCATATTTCCTGAAGATCTGGGGAGAAAGAAATGATAATTGGGACTCTTCAGCAATCTTGGTACATTCTTTGATCATGATTGTAGGAACTGGCAACACAGTTTCCAACCTCAAAAGAATAGGGAATCTATAAGATAAGTCTTAATAGAGGCATAGTCACATTTTTTCAAAGGCTGTCAATTGACAATTTAAATTGGGCCTTTATGTTTAAGGCGCTGGAAGAAATGGACTTTGGAGTGAACTTTATCCAAGGAATTAAAGAGATCTATATGTTCCAGAATGCAAAAATTGTTATAAATGGTAACTTTCACCTCCCTCAAAACTATGGTAACCAAAAAGTGGTCCACCCCTGTTTAGCCCATAGACTTAAAAAGAACCCTAAATTCCAGATGAAGCAAAGACAAACAGGTTGGACTCCTGCACCCTATAATCCACAACCAATTGTGAACATTGTTGTGATTTATGGGAGTTGTGATCCAATTCATAATTATTTTTTATTTCAACTCTTTCATCTCAGCAAGAATAGACGTTATAAAAACATTTTGTTTCTTTTTGCATTTCCAAAGCTTTACTGTGACTCCTGAAGGCTGCCGCGTCTTCTTGGCTTGTGGCATTCAACTCCGTTTTCCACGGGGTGCTACAACTACTCTAGTCACTATTCACTTCCAGAAACGCTCCCCTGACCCTCATTGGGTGAAGCTGAAGCACCATGACATCCTGCTAAGTGAAGTCCTGGAACTGCAGCCCCATGGGATTCATTTCCATCAGGTAAGCGCAGAGGAAGGTTTAAAAGAGATTAAGCTGGAACCTTGTAAATTCTCTTGTTCATGTTAGTCTACAGATTTACAATTTAAAGACTAATGTGAACCAGAAGGAGAAAATATGCAGAGCATGGCTTCTGGAATTCTTTCCAAACTCTTTACAATTGTTATTTTATTCTGTGTGATTAAGTAATATGTTTGCCTTCTCTGAGTGTGATTCTGCTGTTCCCTCTGATTGAGTCTGGACGTGCGCACTAGGAAGTGGAGGGCAGGCTGCATGCCTATACTCCATTTGGAACAATCAACAGCATTTTGAGCTGTTGTCCATCTTCCTCTCCTTTTAGAATGATTTTTCTTCTCCATGACCCCTGGCTGGATTTAGTCATTTTCAAGTTCAATCCTTTTGATAGCTTTTTCTCAGACAGACAAACAGATACAGTTATGAGTACCTGTACATCTTTTATTTCCATTGGGTTGTTGCACAGCTTGGTGGTGGAATAGTTGCTTGTTAAATAGGCTAATGAGTTGGATCATCTGATGGGTTCTTACTAAAAGGTTTAGGCTGAATTTTGAATTTACAATAATATGACTCACCACCACCACCACTCAGACACTAACCCAGATTAGAGACCTGGAATCTAGGAAATTAAGGGGAGAATGTTGTTGAGTAAATGCAGGTTGTCTGACTTTGTTCACATGTCCCAGTAATTCTCCATCAGTTATGCAAAGGCGAATTGTGGTAATAGAAGAAATTGTTTCCTAATTCAGAGAGAATTGTTTCCTTATTCGGAGAGAATTGTTTAGGACAGAATTGAAACTTGGCTTCTCCCATTTTAGAAAGTCCACTAAAGTGTATTTGTTTTAACCCTGCATGTGGCCATCTTTCTTTTGGGTATATATATATGGAATGATTAAGCATATGGATGCCTATTTGCAAACAAAATACTATGAAATTACTGGGAGTTCCAAAAATTACTATAAGTTAAAAGATACTATCACATCCCTAGAACATCTAGCTAATTGTCTAGAATGAACTATCACCTTGTTAAATATCTCTGTTGCTTTGTTTTGCTTTGCTAACTCCCAAAACCTTGGCAATGGCATTCCATGCCAGGCTGTGATATACAGTGAGCAGATGGAGCTGCCTGACTTCCTTTGTTGCATGGGCATCCATGTGAGGGAGAAGAGGGCCAAATGATAACTTGCATGTGACAACATCATACATGCCATAACCAGGATGCAAATATATAACAACATCCTTTGTGTGATAATATCATTGTACACATGCTATCATATTAAGACATTGTGAATATTGCTGTTTGCAGGCAGCATGCTGAACTAGGTCAAATATGGGTGGACAAGAATATTCATTCCTTTTCCATTTAGTGTGAGGTGTAAATCCTTTTGAAGCATGTCTGTGAGAAGTTATATCATTTATGTATGGACAACTGCACTTTTGATGCTATAGTATGCTAACTTCCATATGATCACATCCCATTTCCTCTTCAGAAGTGTCTTTTTTCTGCTCCCTGGAGTGAGTCTTTCTCTTGCTCCATATATTGCAGAGCTTGGCTAAGGTTGTCTCTGTGGGATGAACTTATGGACACCCTCTCTTCTATCTCGGCATGCTAGGAGGTGCGGATCTGGATGCCCTATGCTTCTCCTCACAGCCTGAATGACCGTGAGCTCATAATTCGAACCTTTGATGGACAGAAGTGGAGTGACTTGAGAACCAGAGTGAAATGCAAAGGCAAGGTATGTTGAGGATGGTTGTAATACCTGTTTCTTCCCTTGTCATTTTTTCCTTGTGTCAAATGAGGGCCCCTCATTTGAGTTCCTGCAGGAACTTGACATGTAAACTCTGATATGAACAATCTCTTATAGTTTAGTACAGTGTTTCTCAGCCTCAACAACTTTAAGAAATGTGGACTTTAACTCCCAAGAATTAGGGATCCCCGACTCCCTTGGCTGCGGCATTCTAATCTGCAGGCTGTCTTGTGCCCTGGGAATTGCATTCTGGGAGTTGAAGTCCACACTTCTTAAAGTTGGTGAGGTTGAAAAACACTGGTTTAGAAATGATCAAGCTCTTTGTGTCGTTCCAGTAAAACTCCTCATATCCATTCAGCACTCAGAGACAAAGTTCATCCAAGTAAGAATTTATTAGAGAAATCATGTTGGCACATCTGGGAAAACCCGAATCTGAGAGTTCCGGGTTTTCCCCTTAGTAATTAAAAATCCAAAACCCATCCCCCTGCACCCATCAGTTCATCACATGGTCCAATCACCATCCATCCCAACTGGAAACCATCCTCTAACTCCTCCTGATCCAGGTGCAGAATGACATGCCCTTGACCAAGAAGAAGAATTTTGTTATGACTAACTTCACCCATTCTACAATATCCCCCCTCCCAGATTCCCAGGCACAAGAATGTGTCAGCGTGGAAGCTTCTAAGACGAATATGGCTTCCAAAGCTGACACTTAGGTTGACATTTAAAGAAACATTCAGTGCATCAATATTTCAATGGACTAGTTCAGATATAAACTCTTTGAAAAAATGCGAACCCCTTATGAGAGGAGAGGCAGATGTCCTGTTTTTTTTAATTCTATAAAGCTGTTAAATAACTAATTCAATTCATTCTGAGAGCACCAAATTGAGGAAATCAAGCATGAGCCCTTTGTCCTTCTACTTACCTACTAGCACTTATATGTCACTGAGCCTCTTACATTTCCTCTTACAGTAAAAAGGATAAAATACAAAAAATGATAACATAATAACTAACAAAGAAACTGAGGTTACTGAGCGCAAAATCAGACACAACTCGGGGTATACTAGGTCCCTTTCCAAGGTCGTCTTTAAAAGCCAGATTTTAATAGCTGTCCTAAAAACAGCAAGCTGGGGGCTAGTCCGACTTCACTATTAGGCCCCGAGTTATGATCTACTGTGATAGTGAGTTGGTGTCTGTATCTTTAAAGTACTTCCGTATGTCCTGAAGGTTCTCTTCATTCTTCCACATTCTTGGACAGAAGCATTCAGCTTGCTGCAGCATCTCTCACTTCTCCTGGTTTTTGGTTGTCTCACGCCTCGTGGAGAATGAATGCAAAGTCTGTCAGGAAGGGGGCTTGCTTTTTTCAACTGTTGATCCCAACATTAAAGTGACCTTTCCTCCTGGTGTGACCGAGGAGATGAGGACAGTGAAGCTTCAGGTAAGGAAGAAGCCACCCAAACAAATACAGATAAACATTGACTCCCAGTAATCCAGCCTTCCAGTAAAAAAAAATTGCCTGCGTTACAAGATTGAAAATCACCTGGTTCAGGTCATGCAATTTGGGTCATGTGAATTTAAAGTTATATAGTTAAAAGACAGTTCCTGAAATAATTGCTTAATCTCAGGTTTGACTTGTATAGCCAGCCCTCAAATGTTTTTTTCTTAATTAACCCACATTGCTAATTTGTAAAATTTCATTAGAGATGTTGTTTAATTTTTAGCCAGGAAGGATGGTGACAATGCAAATAATCAGAGCCTGATTGCACTCTGCAATTCTGTGCATAAAGTTTTCGTTATTAATATATTTATGGAGAACAGTATATGTTACTTGCTGCATGAGAAAAGCGGTATTCTGTTTTTTTTTTAAAGGGTTCTAGTTTTCAGATCTGAATAGACAGAAGAGAAATGAAGTTCAGGTTTACAATAAGTGCCTGCAGTGCTTGTTCAGTGCATGCCATTGTTCCAGAGTCTCTAATTCATTCACCTTCTCCATCCAGCTCTGTTGCCTGCCACATATTGTTCCTTCTTCTTGACATTTATCTCTAAGACAAAAGATTAGCTTACATAAAATTTATGATGGTTTGTGTGTGTCACATTCAGAATAAAGCATGCTATTTGCATGCACTTTTGTAGAACAACAGTTTGGGTCTTTTGCAAGATTTGAATTTTGGTGGAGCAGTATTTACTGTTGCTTATTTTAAACAAGTCTCTGAGTTAACTGAACAGTGTTTCAGTTTCTGAATAGTCTGTCAGAAATGAAAGGTGCTGGCCATGCTTAATTTTAATTCCATAAATATTTTTTTTAAAAATTCAAACCCAAAGGCTACCACTTCTACCCATTCAGAAAAAAAATTGACTAAGACAACCTTTTTTGCTTGAGAGGATATCTTCTTGTCTGAAGATTAAGCACACTCAGGATTTACAACAAAATCATCAAGGAATTGCTGAGTTGTCTCTGCCTTTACTTCTCTGAGCCAGATTTGAGAACTAACAACTGGAAAGGCTGACCCAAGAGCCCCCACAAGGAACAAATTGAGGCCTGAACCAAGAATCCAAGAGTCTTCCTGTTTATTTTTTTTTCAAGGGCATCCCTTAAATCAATGCCCCCCAACCAGGGACCGGTTCCGTGGAAAGAGGTTTTTCCTTGGACCGGAGGGGGTGTGGTTTCATGTGCTGCCTGTATCCCTCAGATGGGGCTTTACTTGTTTATGTGGCCCGGTTTCTGGCATGCTGCAGACCACTGCCAGTCCACGGACCGGGGGTTGGGAACCCCTGCCTTAAATTCTGTCAGATTCCTCTCCAGTAAGTCTCTTGATGTTCAAGATAGCAATATATAGCACTGTATTTATATACCGCCTATCAGGGCTTGCAACCCTCTCTAAGCGGTTTACAATGTCAGCATATTG
>JANHJO010002866.1:81880-94461 GCA_032468235.1 Pseudoxyrhopus heterurus
GTACTCATTTTACCTACCTTGGAAGGATGGAAAGGCTGAGTCGACCTTGAGCCTTGATGGGATTCGAACTGCTAAATTGCAGGCAGCTGCTCCAGATACTTAAGGAGTTTCTCAAAGACTGTCATGGGCTTGAATTTTGAATTCCTTTTCTTGCTCTCTCCCTTCCTCCCTCTCTTTCTCTCTTCTTCAACAGCCTTAGATCTTCTTGTCTTCTTGGTTTGGGCTAAGTGGTAAGACCTGGGTTGCTCTCCTGTGTCACTGAATGATTATACTGGATCTTTTCTTTCCTGGTTACACTGGAATTTTGGCTACTGCTGCCAGGAGAGAAATACACTTTTGCCTAGCACTGATGATGTTACCTGATGTTATGTGGAAGGAATCTGGATTTTTAGCATTCACAACAATTAAAACATTAATTTCTTGAAAATGAATTGATTTTCAAATTCTTCTCACTTACAATTTAAATGTTTTTTTAAAGTGTTATGGGATGTATATGACAGATGAATTGTGAGGTGATGAGTCGTTGATGTCATCAGAGCCACAAAAGATCAGCAGACTACAGTTTTAGTTGAAAGCTAAATAGCTGTATTTATTATTATCCTCAATAAACATACATATTTATATTACAGAGATTGTTCTATAATTATTTATAGGTTATAGCGTGGGCATGCTCTAAGCATGTCCGCCCCTTAGCTCACCTGAACTAAGAAGAGCAATGAGGAGAATGGGTAGGGAGTATCTATAGGCTACCAGGCCACTCCCCCTTCTTACCTCATTAGACTTTGGAGGGAAAATCTGTGTCTCAGATTTTCCCTATATGTGTACATTGAATATAGGTGTATTCGATATTATTAATTGGCATTAATGGCAGATATTTGTCTGACAGTATATTTGAAGTTTCATCTAAAATAACAAAATACAGAAAATTCTAATGAAATTTCTTAAAATGCAAAAGGAAAACGAAGCACAAATATTTTTTTCTGGAAAGTTTTGGCAAATACTTTCCTACCGAAAAGAATTAACCTGTTATTGTGTTGGTTGTAGCTCAAATAATTGAATGATCCACCATAGAAAAAGGAAATCAATTTCCTAGAAAATTAGGTGTCAGAGAGACACGTGACCTTGTTTCTTAGTAAATTCAGTGATGAACTGAACCTTGACTTGTAGAATAAAGAGTTAGAGCAAAAATTGTTCAGTGGTGCCAGATTTACAATGATGAACTCACTCACAACTTTTGTTTTCATCAAATATGGTAAGATGGTGCTCTGAAAGAAAATTAATGTTGAGAATTTGAGGAAGGCAACCATTATTTTGTATTTCTCTAATATGAACTGGCTATTACCTCAGAGTTCTGGACATTGCCATTTTTTTTAACAATCACTATCTCTGAGAGAGATGGGCAATAGAAATAGGAAATATAAATAATAAAAACATATATACATAAATAAAATATTTCACTAAAGTGGCTTTTCCTTCCTTGTGCCTTTAAAATGTGTTGGACCACAACTCTGAAAACTGCCAACCAGTCACATCAATAGTTATTCTTATTAATAATTATTTTTATTTATTTATTATTAGTATTTAGTATTATGGGAGCTCAAGTGCAATACATCTCCAACTTCAAGTGGTAGAAATCTTTTTTTAAGGCAAATATTTTGAAGAAAACTATAGCAACCATGCAGTTTATAGAAACAGTCTATAGAAAATATAAATAAAGACAACCTGACGGAGAAAGGAAAATACTTAAGATCAACGTGTTAAAGATTAAAAAACTACAGAGGAACAAAAACACTATTCCCACCTGAATAAAATGAGACTCCAAGCCTTTCAGGGATCAAAGAGATCAGATAACCAACATGCAGGAATAAAAATGAGGATTAGAAGAGGCAGAGGGAAATCTGGGTTGAAAGGCAAACTATAGTACATGCAAACTGAAGAAGCTTTCTAAAAAAGATCAAATGATTATGGCAATGCATAGTAAAATTGAAATAAACTCTACAAAAATTCATAATGAGTTATTTTTCTCCCTTTTTAAAATGTCTAGAGTCTATCCATTTTGATATGTTTATTGTTGCATCAAACAGATACTATAAAGATTGGAGCATTAAGCTATGAGGGAAATCAGCAGTTTTGGCAAGTACTGTATGCCTCCACAGTTGGCCATTACAACAAAGATCTAAGATAGAAGTAACAATAGCCCTTAGACTTCTATACCGCTTCATAGTGCTTTACAGCCTTCTCTGAGTAGTTTACAGAGTCAGCATGCCCCCAACAATCTGGGTCCTCATTTTACTGACCTCAGGAGGATGGAAGCCCCATTATGATTGAACTCCAGGCTGTAGGCCGAGTTTGCCTGCAATACTGCATTCTAACCACTATACCACCACGGATCCTCGGATCTTGACTTGAGTTCTGCTTCTGAGGCAGAAAGGCATGGCTATCAGAGAGCAAAATTTGACCCATAATGAATTCCTCTCAGCTTCTTGTATTTTCTGAGAACACTTTTCAGTTGGAAACTCCAGGACAAGGAAAGCTTCAAGTGGCACATGGGGATGGGTGATGATACAGTCAAAACAATTGTGACAGATGAGTGTGCTGAAATGCACACCTAAAGACACAATCATGACATATCTCAGGAACCCTTTACATTCTTAAAAATGATTGAGGACCACAATTAGTGTTGGTTCGTGTGAGTTATATTTATTAATTTTACTCTGTTAGAAATTAAAATTGAGAAATTTTGAAATATTTTTTATTTAATTTCCTCAGATTACACATTCAGAAATGCTAAATGTTGATTTATACTATTGAATTCATCTAAATGTATTTATTAGCACTGCAAAAACTGTAATAATATGTAGCTGCAATAGTAATCATAACGGCAGCAAACATACTTCTTCCTCACCTCTACTCTGTTGATCAAAGGGTATAAAGAGTGGGAGTTACTACCTACTGGAATCCTCCAATGTTACTCTGGTTTAAAGTCATAGTTGGTTGCTGAACCTCCATTTTTATGCTTACTGACTAATATCCAGATGGTTTTTCTTACTGCATATCTCTAGAAACCTTTTTAAAAGATCTGAACTCTAAGCAAATACAACTTATACTGATAAAACTGACCAGATAAAATCACATCTGACTTTAAATTTGTTACAATAGTAAGTGTGGCAAATGCGTTGGCTACACTCACATATCACACCATCCTGGTATGATTTAATCAGAAACAATCCAGAAGTAATAAATAATTCCAGCCTCATAGACAAATGAAATAATAATGTTTGGCTTTTATATAGAAATAACATTTTGCTTGAATGCTGTTATTTTTACAATCATGGGTTACAGATTTGATGGGACACAGGAAAATAAAGGAGAAACAAGGAAAGAACAAGTAAACTTTGGACTTAGTTCGCACATCTCATTAAGTTAATAGTTACAATCTAAAATGTAAAACACCACTGAGTCCACCAAGTATCTTATATTGCTTTAAAACAAGCTCTGGTTTATTATTCAGCAGTTCCATTCAGATAGCACACTTACAAGCCAAAGCTTGCAAAATAATAAAATAAAAATTGTCACTTAATGCCATGTGTGGCATGCCATGTAAGGTTTATGGAATGGGACCCTGGCTTTACAATATTCCTTACAACACTTTAGATTCAAAGTTGCATATGCTATTGGCAAGTGATAGTTTTTCTGCTATTTTGTTTTTGTGCTATTCTGTCTTCTGCAGGTCTCCCCCACCCACAACCGTGGTATCATGATACAAAATATTGTTTTTTCAAGTCTCCCCTCTAGACTGAGCACCTGCTAGCTGATTTCAAGCTGAACCTTAATGAAATATGTGATTTTTTTCTGTTGTTCATGTACCATCGGGCTATATAAAAGATTAACATCAAAAAATTATTAAATTTTAAAATTACAGTGGAACCTCGGTTCACAAACGCTTCTTTTCACAACCAAATCAGTTCACAACCAAAAAATCAGCTAAATGTTCGACTCGGTTCACGAACAAATCCTTGGTTCCCAACCAAACTTCCTGAGGACAAAGAAATCTCAAGAGAGAAAACACCTGAAGGAGAGCGTCCTTCCATCGCGGAGGCAGACTCTGCCGCAAAACAGCAACCTCTCTCTCGCTCAGAATCGACCGACTGAACAGTTTTCTCTGTTGTTCATGGTTTTCTCAGTATTTATATTAAAGGATTTTACTGTTACACTGTGATTTCTGTGGCATATTTAACTACACTGCTGTATTTGTGTGCTTCAAAATCTTAAAAAAACAATAGAGTTCCTAGGGGTCTGGAATGGATTTATTGTATTTCCATACAACCCAATGGGAAATTTTGTTTCAGTTCACAACCAACTTGGTTCACAATCAAAGTTATGGAATGAATTGTGGTTGTGAACTGAGGTTCCATTGTAAATAAAAGGTACATGCATATATTGACAATAAAAGAATCATTCTATAATAATAATAACAATACTTGCTGTTGCAAGAAGGTCGCACAGACTAACTATAAACAATGGCATGACAAAGTGGCAACAATGGTGCATTGGAGTATCTGCAAGAAATATTATTTGCCTGCAAACAAGAACTGGTGGGACTACAAAATAGAAAAAGTAATAGAAAATGAAGAAGATAAAGAGGTCTAGGCCTCTAGAAGACAAGCAGCTGACACATAACATCTCAGACTTAATAATTGTCGATAAGAAAGATTAAAAAAAAAAGTCTGGATAGCGGGTGTGGCAGTACCTGGAGGCAGCAAAATAGAAGAGAAAAAACTGGAGAAAATTACAAAATAAAAAGATCTGCAAATTGAAGTAGAACAACTATTGCAAAAGAAAGCAAAGACAGTAACAATAGCAAGGGGGCCTTAGGTGCAATTCCAAAACTTTTGGAGTACCATTTGAATACCATCAACATTGACAAAATCACAATCACTCAGTTGCAAAAGACAACTTTATTTGGAACAGCTTGGATCCTGCAACAATAGATGTCCATGCTGGACGTAAGTAACTTTATTACATGGGTAGTTTTAACCATCAGTTACCCCTGCTGGATTTACTTCCAGCATGGATATTATAAAAGGTTTTTTTTCTTTTTGGTGCCTTTAAAACATGCAAGTGAGGTTGAAACTGACAAAAAGGAGCAAATGACTTCTAGCATGACTTCTAGCTACACTAAGGGCACCAATATATTAAAGTAATATTATATACACACATTCCCATATGTATACATTCATACACATACATTTGAAAGAGGATGGGGACAATAACTGTTAAAAGGCAGGTCACTGTCCAATATTGTACTGTAATGTAGATGTAAAGAACTTCAGCAGGCCTAGAATAAATGAACTGCAAATGGGAGAAATTAAGGCTGTCCTATGACATAAATAGGACATAAATGCAGACGGGGACTGCAGCCAAGAAATTAAAAGACGCTTGCTCCTAGGGAGAATGAGGTGGCTGGATGGAGTCACTGAAGCAGTCGGTGCAAGCTTAAATGGACTCCGGGGGATGGTAGAGGACAGGAAGGCCTGGAGGAACATTGTCCATGGGGTTGCGATGGGTCGGACACGACTTCGCAATTAACAACAACAACAACAACAACAACAACTGCTATGATTTACAAGTTGCAGTGGCTGGATTTGCACAAAGTCAAACCTGTCACATTAAGACTTAGTGAAGGCAGGGCCATATGTCCCCTTGAAAGCTCTCCAAATAAAGCTGTTTAATTGCATGCATATAGCAGTGGTATCCAGCTATTTTAAGGGGAGAGAAAAAAATATATTAGAGTCTCCTTCAAGGAGGTCTTGATTCCTGCTGACTTCATGGACATGTCCCTATGGTGTTTTTGGCAAACAAAACTCAGAAGTGATTCAGTTCTGCTTAGCATTTTGAGATCAGCCAAATCAGCTGCTCCATCACCTGGTTGGACAAAATCTGATTCTGCAAAAGCATTTTAAGGCTATCTCAAGGACGCCAGGAATGTCATATCTATAAATCCTGACTTGTACTCATGGTTTCAAGAAAAGAGAGAAGGGTGTTTTTCAGAATTGTGTATCTCTTTTACATGTTGCATTGCGAGGAAATGTTATCCTATGCAGATTTAACAGCCTCTATTTTTGGCATCCTGCAGGTAAACTCAAATTTTCAGGCTGAACACTTCCAAATCATTAGCTTTCTACTAGGGAGCATTTAAAGTGTCAGAAGTAGCAAAATGGATTTAATTGCAGGGTAATTTTATGTTTTGCAGACTAAATAACAATTGATCAGAGGTGGATATTAAATGGTATTTTAATTAATGAAGTCCAATTTGCATTTTGTGATATGAGCTGAAATCTTCAGTAGATGTAGGTCAGGGATTTAAACAGACTGAACATAGACATCATTTACTGCTATTTATGTGACAGCAAAAAAAGAGACTTCAACAAGCCAGCACAGTAGTAAGTGCCTAACCTTGTGATGTATGTCTAGAGCCTCCTGTCAATCAGCTATTCTTCTATGTGCTTTGCATCAACTCTTATTCTAGGAGCAGAAAACCAAAAAGTTTAAAACCTACTCAATTTTTAAAAGCTCACTGAGGTATCTAACTGCTACTCAGCTCCTCTGAGAGGAAGTGATTCTGAATAATTCATAGAAATTCTTCTAAACGTCAGTGGCTCGCTTCTGTATGAATAGGCTCACCTTTGTGTTTCATAGGACGTTTTGTTGGGCAGAATAGAAAAAATAGCTTATTTTCATTTCTCATGACATGGAGCTGCTAATAAGCAGAGTCTTGTTGAAACGCAATTTCCCTCAGTGTGAAAAATACAGAGGCGGGGTTATTCAAAATCTTCACTTTTGCTTGCATAAATTGTCACAGAGCAAAACTTCCCTCATTCACAAGAAACAGGCCTTTGCAATTACAGAAATTAAGCTTTACATGGTTAACTGCTGGGCACCAATCACTTTCACCTATCTCTGGCGGCACTTTAGTCTTGAGAGTAATCTTCCTTCTGTATTCTTACTCATTAATTAGATTTGATTATAGCTCCTGATAACAACTGAGAATATTTGGATAGCAGCGGTGTTCCTTTGGCTTCCAGAGTATTCGGGATGAAAGACATAAAGATTTCTGAAGGTCTCCTGAACAGTATTTGCAAATGGGTTGCTTAATTCAGAGTTGCCAGAGAACATCCAGCAACATATCAGTCCTTCACCCCGTTCCATTAGCCTTTGTTTGCTATTCACAGAAGAGGATAATATCAGGTTAGGCAGAAGCTCTCACCTGAAGAAAGCAAGCTCATGGGTGAGCATCTGTGAAACGGGAAATGGGTGACACTTGAAAACTGGCCTTCACACCTAGAGATGAATTGCCGTTTATTGTGTGTGTGTGTGTATGTGTGTGTGTGAGAGAGTGGGGGGGGGAGCATGAGAAAAGGGGACTAGTGTGGCATTATTTTATATGCTTGTTTTATTTGGCATTCATTTCCCATCTGAAGAAGGTACATGGTAGTGCCAAGAATGGGCGAGCATACTCTTCACACAAAAAATTGTGATTAACTAAATCAAGTTTTCTTTCCTTGCTACTTAGAGTTTGGCTGTGGTTCTATCAAAATACATGACCTCTATCTTCTTGAGTTTATAAGATTCACCATAGAGGGAGATGCTACTGTCAAGCTAGAGGTGAACGTCATTGTAAACTGTATATGCAGATTTATTATTTATTGGATTTACAAGGCTGCCTAAATTCTTAACACTCAGTTGGAATACAGCAGTAAACAGAACAGTAAAACAGTAAGAGGTGCAAACTGTATGTCCAAAAATGGCAATTCCTCAAATAGTTAAAATTCTATTAGAGCTCAGCACTCATCTTAGCCCAAAACCTGGGGGAACAGCCCGAGCTTCTGAGACTTCTTGAACATTATGAGGTTAGGATAGGAACCATGAGAATCTCAGTGGAGGGGGGTGGGTTGCTGTTCCCCTACAGGTTTATTATGGGAATTTTTTATGGAGTGGGTAGCTTTGAGCCAGTGTTAATTCTTGGTAACTGCCTGTCTCTTTCCTGGGGCTGAGAGAGAATGCCTGGCTCAAGGTCACCCAGTTGGCTTTGTGTCTAAGGCAGGATTAGAACTCACAGTCTTCTGCTTTCTAGCCTGGTGTCTTATCTACTATACCGAACTGACTTTTTCACTATTGGAATTAAAACCTTGACAATAGAGTTGGGGAAAATTACAGACCTACGAGCCAGCTAGGATTCCAGCTGCTAAATCTTTGATTTCTGTATTAGCAAGAAACGAGGCGGGTCTGAGCAAATATTCGGGAAATGCCACTCACTTTGTTTTCTCCAAGAAATTTCTGCTGCAAGAGATTATTTTCCTTAGTGTGATGGACATATATATATTTGTAAATCTGAAAAATATGTAAAAAAAAACACATAAGGTTTGATACCACAGAATCTTTTTTTTTTTTTGCAAATTCTCCAAAGTTTAAGAGATTCACTTGATAATACGTTGCCCTAGGAAACAATTCTCTGAGGCCGCTAGAAAACGTTGCTGCCAATCCAGAGGATATTTCTCCTAAGCAGAGCTTTGAAATCTCTCTTTTTCCAGTGAAATAGCCAACTTTGAACAAGACCTGTATGTTGCTATTCACTAATGGGAATGAATAGAAATTTTTCAAATCCACAGGATGCTGCCATGGCTTGGCTGTGCTGTATTTCCATTAAGTAATGGACAGAAACATGTTGATCCATTTATCCTCAGTTTCTTTGCAAGGCTTTTTTTTTGCAGTTGCTTTTAAAGTTGTTTGATGTTTGTGTTAAAACATAGACAGCGCCTGTGTCCCTTTTGCCCATAGAATAAGGTGTTTTATCTATTTTTAAAACCCATCTGAATAATTAGTGATGCACAGACACTTACTGTTCTACAGTCCGTGTGTTAAATCAGTATCAAATTTGCAAGCCTGAATCAAGATATTTTGCTGCTTGAAGGCTTATCCCTTAACCAACATTTTAATCATTCTTGTTTTCACCATTCAGACATCAATTCCTCTTTATGTCTCTCTTCCCTTACCTACCTTACTGCCCCAAACAATAGCCTTCAATCTGAATAACCTTCATTCTGCCAAATGAGCCAGCCTAATTAGCTATTAGTTTAACCCTTTGGTATCTCATCAATTAATTACTTTTGATCATTAATAAATAGCTAAAAGACGTTTCTATTTAAAACCCACCTTATAATCTCTCCTTTTCTGAGGTAGCTGGCTGCTTTCATATTTTCCCAGGTGAATGTGCATATTTTAAATTAAGCCCTTTTGTTCCCTTTAACTGGAAACTATGACTACATTGTTTCCAATTGTATGTTTGAGTGTTAAAACAAGCAATGGACATGCTACACATCTGGTTAGAAAGGAACATGTTTCCTGATAAATGTTTTGTCCATGCAAGCCTTTTTAAACATACCACATATAAAAGTATTCATTGTTCTCCAACTCCAGCCTTTGTTGGTGATTCAAACCAATAAAATTGGCAACCCAATAAGGATCTATGTGTGTGAATATTTTAGTTCCCAATCTTATCAGGTCTGGTTAAGAAACTACAGGAAACTACCAAGTCTGATGGGTGCTCTTACTGAATAGGTACAAAAGATAATTAGGCATTTGCACACATATTACTAAATATGAAAAATAATTTTGTTTATATTGTCACAAGACAATATCTTTCTACTCTGATTTAGATATGGTTACAGACAGTCTGATGTAGACGCAGTATACCAATGGAACTACCTTTTGGACTGAGCGATTTATTATTGTGTTGTGTTGACTGTTGCTTCGAGACTGCTTGCCTTGTGCATCCAATTAACTGCTTAGCTTTTGCCAGCTCTCTTGTAGACTAATGGGGAAGAAAACAGTTCAGGTTTCTTAGTCACCTGGTCTCTTCTCATTTACTCTGGGGAGAGCAAATGGGTGAAATTTCCCAAGACAGCTGGAGAGAGCCTTCATTGGACAATCCCACAACTAGATAAATGTAATTTCGGTAGTTGACAAAACCAACTACTAATGCAGCAGGTCTCTGGCTCTACAGTTCTATGTTAAAACTGTAACCTGTCCTTGCCCCCATCTGTGACAAGATTTTGCAATGCAAAGCACATTTCCTTTGTTCTTGGTGTATTAACACCTTCTGACCTCCTGATTTCAAATTTCTCTTACATTACCCAAGAGTGAGCTGTAGATTATTGTTACACACGACTGGGTTTTGTTTGCCTGGGTTTTGTTTGCTGTTGTTGATTGTTAACCTGCTTTCTGTTATCAGCAGGCCAAAATTGAAGGCTAGCTTTGCATTTTGTTTTAGATTCTTATGAAATGCAGACTGGAAGAAATGGCATTTTTTCCCCCTTATCTAGAGAAATAATGTGGAGGCAGAGCAGTTTATCCAAAGTAAATAGCAGAACGTGAATGTTCACTTCTTAGATGTTATCCTGAAAATCATATCGTGTCCAAGATGAAGTGGATTGAGAGGTTGCAGTTTTTCAAGTTTATTGTAGAACAAACTGGATTTCTTTGAGAGACTCATAAAACCATGTCTATCCTTTTTATAAGTCTTTGCATTGTGACATAATTTCACAAACAAACTCCTTCTACAAAGAATATGCAAGTCTGGGGCATTGCTAGTCTTGGTAGTCCTTACCTTAATTGTCTTCTCTTCTGATAGATCTAAACCAGCAGTAGCTAATCTAATTTGGACAATATGTCAGTAATCAGCTGTGATTATGAGTGGCTGTACCAGAAGCAACTATTTTGCCAGATTAAATGCAGAAGAAAAGTACAGAAATGCAGGGCTTTAAATAAAGCAGTCCCCTTGAAAATTTAGTCTTTGAATTTTGTAATGAGTCATGAACAGGTTACCTGAAATGGCATTCAAGAAATAGACCATAATATAGCATTGGAGAGACGGAAAGCACATGTTAGGCCTATCCTATGGCCGGGTTTCCATATCCACCTAATCCTGTTTGGTATATGTGCCACATTTTAGCTACCTATACTCTAAGTACAGCTGTTGTTATCTTGAAAATGGCTAGGTAAATACCGGTAACTACTGGAGATTAGTGTATAGTAAATATATACTTAGCTTTTTAAAGAATAATCAGAACAGTCTTTTTTCTCACTACTATGGATGCCAGAATTGTTTGCTCATCAGGTTACTTTCTGCAGGATGGCATTCCTCAAATTGCTATAATTTTGAGTATCCTCTAGGACAGGGGTGTCAAACTCACGGTGTCACGTGATGTATCAGGACTTTTTCCCCCTTTGCTAAACAGGCTGTGGGCAGCATGTGACACTTCTGTCCCGCGGGCCTGGAGTTTGACAGCCCTGCTCTAGGACTAGGTTTAGGAATAAATGTGTAAATTATTTTCCCTTTATTATGCGACAATGTAAAGTCTCCATTCAATTGATCTTGCCACCTGATGACTTCATGGACATATACCTAAGCAGTTTGCTTGGCAGTAAAATTGGTTTGCTGTTAACTTCTTTTAAGAAACCAACATTGCAGTATTTTTTTTTTAAAAAGGGTAATTAAAGGAGGATATTTCCTTAATGGAGTTAAATGCTTGTTTGGACCATTTGGCAGATGTAATGGGTAATGTAAAATTAGGAAACCTGTGAGCCAAAACTGATTTACAAAATGATTGTATTGTTTTATAAGTAGCTTTAATGGGACTGTGGGTCTTCCATTTTAGAAACTCTTATATATGCTAGGTGGATCATGCAGTTGTTCAAGACAGAGATTGCTAGGCAGCTAGAGAAATAGATTTATATGGCTAGTCAACTAGAAAAGACTTTCATGGATATACTGTAGAAAAAACAAGTAGCAGGAGGATTGGGGCTTGAAAGCATAGATTCATATCCTGGTCAGGCTCCAGTGAGATAAAATCTTTGCAGACAATAGATCCAGAGAACAAAGCTAAGAGAGCGGAGAATTATCTTCATGTTTTTATCTTACGGAACCTATACAGGTAGAACAGCATATACACATGGCTGTTCCTTGCAAGGATTCCTGAATATTTGGAATTCCTGTATGTATAGATTTCTCACAGATTTCACAGTAAGCCCATTCGTTTTCTTTGAAAGTAGGCAAAAGCTGTTTCAGTAACTCTTTAATATAATATTTGCTTTTGCTTGAAAATTAATGTAATAATTTCTAGCATTTGTAGAAATACTAATGCAAACATTTCCTGTAATTCGTCCAGTGAAAGTCACTTATCCTTCCTATCTGTGGGTTTAATCTGATTTGCATATTGGTGGAAACTGATTTTTTCATTATCTTTTTTCCCTTTCAGTCCCATATTTTTTCCAATGTCCTTTCCCAGATTCAGGAGCCTGAGACCATTTCCTGAGCTTCACTGGGATCAAATCTTTATAATATAGTTGAGAGAGAACTTTGAATCTGGCTCTTTATGTTCTTCCTCACATTGTTGAAAATTTCATACTTTGAAGCACATAACCAGGCTATTGATAAATTTTTACATTTAGTTAATAGTTGGATGATCAAACATCCTTCTGGCTGATATTCAGGAGCTATTTCCACTATTCATATTTATTCA
>JANHJO010002866.1:97867-112541 GCA_032468235.1 Pseudoxyrhopus heterurus
AGGAATTCTGGGAGTTGAAGTCCACAAGTCTTAAAGTTGCCAAGTTTGGGGACCTCTGGTTTAGAACTTCAGTCTCTCTGCTTGATCGTAAAAGAATCAGGACAAGTATGGAAGAAAGACCTGTTGCAGATTTGGGCAAAGCAGCCTAGTTTCTTTTCTATTCATTGTCTTTAAATCACTGTGTAGTTATCACTGCAATAATTTGATTATTTTAATGTTCTCTGAAAAAAGATCACATTTGAGGCTTGCATCTTCTCCCCTTGTTTCCAGGTTGTTCATTGATACTTGAGGGTGGCACTAGTTATGTATCTTTCGTATGATTATCATACTAATTTTTGCTCAGGCAGGGAATCAATAATATGTTATTTTAGTACTCTTTTCTAGATTCTGCCTCTTGCTATTTATTTAGGATATAATTCAACTTTCTGATTTATTTTTCTTGTTGCTGAATGTGTGATAGGTAAGGAGACAGAAAAAAGATATTTGCCTTGGATTTAATTATGCTGTAGTTAACATATTGCTGTCTGCTTTGCACTCTTTAAAAATAGCCTTTAATTAAATACAAATATGGAAAATTCACACATATATAAAGATACAGTACTTTTTTAAAGAAAGGTTCCTAACGGTTTCAGAGAAGGATAACCATATTTTGCTATAATGGTCCATAAATAGTAAGCAACTCATTTGTATCTCTCAGGTAACATTTGGTCTTTAGTTCATTGAATAACTGGCATCATAAATGTATATTTTTGAAGGGCAAGTCTGTTGGCAATATGAAGAGTTGCAGAGAAGGGTCCACTTTTCCTGTCCAGACATCAGTTTCCATGTAGGCTGGGGAAGATCTGAAAAAAATCAGATTAAAAAAAATCAGGAAAAATAGTCAGAGAGCCAGTTTGGTCTAGTGCGGGTGTTGGCAACCCGCAGCTCCCCAGGTTTTGTGGCTCCCGGTGTTTTCTGTGGGAAATGAGTCCAAATGGCTCTTTGAGTGTTTAAGGTTGCAGACCCCTGGTCTAGTGATTAGGGCACTAGACTGGAAAGCTGGAGACCATGAGTTCAGGTCCTGCCTTGGTCATGAAAGTCAGTTGGGTAACTTTGAACCAGTCACTCTTTCTCAGCCCACAGGGTTATTGTGCAGAAAATAGGAGGAAGGGTGTGTTGGATATGTTAGCTGCCTTGAGTTATTTGTAAAAATAATGTAGGTGGAATACAAATAAATAAATAAATAAAATGGAAAGGCTGTATTAGTTAATTTGTGTAATGACATATTCCCAGAATAGAGTGATACCACAATTGAATGAAATATTTTGTAGTTCATAAATAGCCCTATCCAGTTGAGTCCAACTGTAGGGGGCAATGCTCATCTTCATTTCTTAACTGAGAGAACTGACATTGTCCAAACATACTTCTTTGGTCATATGGCCAGCATGACTGTATGCTGAGGTGTCCAGAATGCTGTTACCTTCCCACTAAAGTGGTACCTATTTATCTACTTGTATTTGCATGCTTTTTTTTCTGGATATATTTTTTATTGTTTATATATTGGTGTTATTGAATACAGCGTTATTGGACATGGCATTCAAATTGTAATCAACAGATTTAAGAAACCAATTGACGTATATGCAAACTTAAATATACAAATTTTTACACAAAAAATTCTGATTGTCATCAACTCTATCATTTTAATATTTACATAAATATTAACTATTAATATTAAATTTTTAATATAAATATTAAAAGTATTTGCATGCTTTTGAACTGCTAGGTTGGCAGGAGCTGGGGCAAAGATGGGAGCTCACTTCATTCTACAGTGTTTGTAACTATATACAAATTCCCAAATCTACTATTTGGGCTTCTACTTCTAGGAAGGCTATTTCATTCCATTTTGTATACTCTTATGTAATATTCTCTAGATTGAAGCAGCAACAAGTCATGTTGGTTTTGTTAAGCAAAACCTAGATTTTCTGGTTTTCTAAGAAAACAACAGAGAATGGATCTGATATTTCTGAAAACGTTTTTAGCAGTCACCCATTCAAATGCTAACTAGACATTGGTCAGATGCTGCCATCTGCTGAGATAAACTCCCCTTCAGTTTAGTGTAAAAAAGTAGGGTGTTTGCCTGGTTGCGGAATTATTAAAGGTTGGACTGATCAAATCTAGAAAAGAGACCTTGAACTTGGCAATTTGTTTCGGTTTTTAAAAAGATCTGCAGTATTTTTACCCAAAGCATTGCTGTGGGATTTCCAAGTGAATGCTGTAACAAAATGGACTATGTTTCTTTGATAAAGTATTATCCTTCCTATAATAAAAGGGGGCCAAAGGTTAATCACTCCCCTCTAATATATTATCTCAAAAAGTTCTGCATGCAGATTTTCCTGCTCTGTGAAAACTGAAGAATGTGAAGGAGCTCCTTTCTAGAACTGAGAGGTAGGAAAAGGAATGTGTGAAAACAAAAGAGAGCAACAAGCCTAAATAGGAATGGGGCAATGCAGCTATAGATTCTTGAGTCATTGAGTTGCAATTCCTTTCTGACTGATATTAGGAGACAGTTAAGGCCACTTAAGGACATCTGCAGAGAGATGGGATGATTGGGATAAATGTGTGGAGAAGTGGGATTATGTCTAAACTCAGGGATGGCAAGCTTTTTTGCTTCAAAAGCAGCAGAGCTAACTAATTGTGAGAAAAGAAGGAACAATGCAAGAAATAGGAGTGGAGCTGAAAGTAGGCCAAGATACTATTTCTCTCTGTCCTCTCTTTTCTTTTTCTGATAACTCTACTTTTGACCTACTTTTTCTCTTCTTTTTCTTAATATCATCTCTCCCAAGGAGAAGGATGGATACTGAAAGAGATTTCTTAGCCAAAGTCTGCAGTGATTCTTGCAGAGGACTGTTGAAATGAGGCTTTGGGACATGTATTCTAGCTCAAAAGAGCCAAGAGGTTGAACATGAACTAGAGAAAAGGGATTTGCCTGGTGGTTTACTGATTAAAAGTGAAGTTTGTCTAAATCAGATTGAGTTTGGAATGTACTGATCTCTGATTGTAATGCTGTAAAAGAGCACAAAATACCTCTAGTCCATTGTGAATTAAAATGTGCTGTACAGTTAATACCACAGGAGCTTAATTGGACAATTCACTGGCTTAAAGCTTATAAATGGACTAGTTTGAGATAATTATAGCTGTCATCGTGGATCTCTTCTGGGATACTGCCAGTGCCTCCTAGAAGACAAAGAATTTTATAGTTGAATTCCTACAAGGGAAGTTACTGTCAGAAGATTTTTCTTCCTTAGGACATGAACTTCAGCAGAGGGAACTAACTGATTATGGTATTTTAATGCTGGAAAAAGTTACCTTTCAAATGTTCATACTGTATATGAGTACAATTTAGATTTATTTGTTAATTTGTTAAACATATTTCTTTGCTGCAACAATCAAAATGACTTAGGTTACAGAGAAAAAAAATACAGGTTACAGAGAAAAAAAAATACAACATCAAACATACCCAATTGAAAATAAGATAAAATAAAAATACAACCGCACTACAAGCAAATCCAAATACATGTTTTATTTTATTGTTGTTTTTACTAGTTGTTTGGGCAATAATTTTATTCATATTCTGGGAATGAGCATAATTTTTCCCCCAAAAAGCTTTGGAATAAAAAAAGCCTTCAATAAAAAAAGTCAAATCTGGAATAATTTTGAAGTCATGTTAGTGTCAGCAAGATACTAAAATGCATATAAGTAAATTTAATATTTGGTAGTTATATTACAAATGTAGTTATTCATGTTTGGCCCAAACTTGTAAGGAAGTTTGTATGACAAATGTTATTTGTGTTTGGCTCATTGTAAGGAAGGATAATACTACTGAGAAAAGTTTCAGATGGATGTTCAGAAGCATATTCAAGAAAGATTGTTTATGAATCAGGTGATTGTCCTCAAGGATGTTAGGAAAGCAACCATCTAAGTCAGTGATGGCGAATCTTTTCAGCACCAAGTGCCCAAATCGGAACGCACGTGCATGTGTGTGCATGTGCCGGAGTGCCGGAAAACCGAAGACCAGCTAGCCGGTGCACGCATGCCTGTTTTTTGGCCGTTTTCAGGCCATTTTTTCGAGCTGTTTACAGCCTGAAAATGGCCTGATAAAGGTCTGGTTTTTGGCCATTTTTCGAACAGTTTTAGGTCATTTTCAACCCGAAAAATGGCCTGAAAATGGCCCAGAAAACAGTCTGTTTTTAGCCATTTTTGGGGCCATTTTCAGGCCATTTTCTGGGCCATTTTCAGATCATTTTTTGGGCTGTTTTCTGGAGCCCCTGAAGACCAGCTGGCCAGCCAGAAACCAGAAGAGCAACTGGTGACGGCAAGCATGCCCACTTAGAGGGCTCTGCATGCCAGCTTTGATACGCATGCCATAGGTTCGCCATCACGGATCTAAGTGATATTTGCAATGTAAGAACTGTTAACTAAACAGTTTGCCACTGTGGATGAACATTTCGGACATTTGCATATAGATTTTTATTAGATTACGGCTTGCTAATATTTGAGGGCAAATTTGTAATGTTGAGAACATATTATGCATACTTTTGCAAAACATCTATCATTCATAAAATACTCATTTTTCAGAAAGCAAGTTGAGATTATTCCCTTTCTTCAAACTTAATATTGCTACATTGGCTGGCAGGTGGGCTCATTTTCACAAAGACCCCAAGCAGCAATTGTCTATCATTTTATTTGCTAAAAATGCCTCTGGTCGCATGGGAGTTAAAATAATGTGGCTGATGCATTACTTTATGAGGATAAAGGCTATGACTTGCTATCTCCCAATTTAAGATGTGATTCTAGACAGCCTGACAGCAGACGTTGACCCATGTCATGGATCACACTAAATAACTTAACCATAGTTCAGTGGACAAGCTGCAGCTGCCTGGCATCACAGGATCCCCTCAGCCAAAAACTGTGACAAGAAACTCTATAGCAATAATATTGCAACCCTTGTGACTTTTTGCAGAACTTATGAAGGCCCCCTTCTTATCATCACCACCAACAAAGACCACATTCTCTTTTAGAATGTATTGCAGTAACTCGGAACTTCCTCACAGCTCTGAAAGGGAACAATATGACTCATTCCAAAGATGTGATTGTGAAGAGGCTCAAGGAGAAAGGATGGTTTGCTGTAGCAAAGCAAAAACCTAGTTGCCGCTGTGGCTTCTGCATTTGCAGCTCTTTGAATGTGAATGTTTTCCTGTTTTGTCCATGTATGCCATGCTTCTATTATCATTTTGTAGCTAAAGGCTAAATTACAATGCATATGGATGGATATATACAGGTAGTCCTCAACTTATGACCATTAATGTAACAATCATTTGAAATTTTGATGACATTGAAAAAACTGAGCTCACACAACCATTGCAGTAACCCATGGTCACATGATCAAAATTCAGGTGCTTGGCAACTGACATGTATTTACATCCTGATTCACACAATCACCATTTGTGACTTTCCCAGGGGCTTCTGGCAAGCAAAGTCAACAGGGAAGGCTTGATTCACTTAATGACCATAGGATTCACTTAATGACCAGAGCAAAAAAGATCATAAAATTGGAGTTGACTCAGTTGACACCTGCCTCATTTAGTGACATGTTCCGATTCCAATAGTGGTCATAAGTTAGTGACTGTGTGTGTGCGCGCGCATAAGTAAGTAATACAATATAAATAACTCTGAAAAACAAGCATGATGACCTTAGGCCAATCACTGTCTCTCAGCTGCCAAGCAATGTCAGCCTATAAGACTATACAATAAACTGGCGAAGAACAATCCCCTCATTCCATCATGTATTGATGAGTTTGCTGTGAGAACTGTGCTGTAAGCACAGTGCAAACGAACAAACCCTGTGGTGAAACAGGACAAACACTACGTAAATGAATAAATCGATGAGATCACTTGATAGTTCTGATGAATAGGTGAACTGCTGACACATTTTGTGATGTTCTGGTGTATTGTGGTGCACTACTTTTCTTTTGCAACATGCTGGATTTAAAATACCTGTTCACATTTTATGTGTGAATCTCCTGATGCAGTTATTAAAAACAATTGCATATATGAAACTAATCAAACAAAACAAGAATCACAGTCATACTTGGGAGAAATTCTAGGATTGTTCAAACAGCATAAAGATTGCTGCAAAAGTAAGTCTTGAGCACCCCCGTGGACACAGAACCCACAACATTGTGCTTTCATTATTGCCTTTTGGAAAATGTAATTACCAGGATTCCTGTTCTGATTGCATTATATTTAAAGGGAATAATTAAATTATTCTTCTTTCTCCCAATAGCTCACCCTTATTCCCTGAGGAATTTCTAGCACCTTGTAGGAATGTTGCACTTCTTGCCTACTATATACACTTGGAGATTGCTGTAAGATAGTTTGACGTATTGTTAAGGTGTTCGCCCTGAGCAATGAATAATTTATTAGTCAAAGTCTATTAATAGCCCTGTTGTTAAATATAAATAAACTATAACCATAATCATTTTTAGCTATAGTGCTGTTAAAAAAAAAGTTATCCCCATGGTTTGGATTTTGAGAGGTGCTGAACTTGTGTTTATGTGAAATAGACCTGAAAATCCAACCAATTCTGTCTTAAATATCAATTATTTTTCTGGATTGGCATAAGAAGGCTGCTACTTCTTTTGCTGCATAGTTACTTAATGGGAAATTTGTGTGAAGCAGAAATAACAGCCATTTTTCTTCTCTCCCTCTTTATTTTCCTTGTATCCTTTGCAACAATTTTAGGCAGGCAGCCTGGCTTCTCTTGTGATTCTTTCCACAGAACCTGCACATTTGGCAAATGCCTTAGTGCCGTATGGGAGGTGGGTGGAGAGGATTTTGCTGTCATTCTTTCAGCTGAGCTTGTTGACTTGCTTCAGTAAGTAGCAGGAAGAGCTTGAAATGATTTTTCTGGGAATACACTGAAAACTGAATGTACTTAATTTCTTTTCCGAATAAAATAGCTCCATTTGGTAAATATCTCAAATATCTAAATGATATTTCCCATGAGTTAAGGTTAACAATACAGAAGGAAATGGCTTGCTTGTGTCTTTCATATGAATTGCAAAATTAAAAGAATGGTCAGATGTAACATAAGTAATGTACCTGAAGTATAAAAATAATGTTTAAGGATAGATTTTTTTTTTACCATTTGTGGCTAATTGGAATAAGATGTATTTTTCTTCATTTTAGCCATTTTTGCATGAAATTTCATCAGATGTCTCTTGGAAATATGTGGGAAACTTTTATCAAAACATTCTTACCATATACAAAGATAACCGTGACTAGAAGTAATAATATTAATGTTGTTTCCATCTTTTTTCTAGAAAACCAACGGCAGAATTAAGTGATTGTAACCCCAAAGGTTTAGAAGATATTTGGAAGACTAAATCTTGTTTCTACAAGATCAGAACTGAATTAAATGGCTGATAAACAGATTAGGTAAGAGCTTTTTTCTGTTTCTCTCTCAGCTATTCTCTTCTTTTCTTTGTGTTGTTTCCACACAGTCCATTTTATCTCTAACTCCAAAATACATCTTCCTTTTGCCTTTACTTCTCTTTTCCCTAATCTTCTATGTACTCATTTTCATTGACCATTGTATTAAATGCCATCTATATATTAGGTCAATTTCTCAAAATTGGTAAGTTTAGGGGAGACCATTCTGTAGAGGGTTTTTTTTTTTACATCTTCTATATCTATAGACATATGGTTATAAAGGAGGGTTTCTGAATACATAGGAAGTTGAGATTTTGTGTGAAAGGCAAATTGTATATTTCTTTATATGTTACAGTTCCAGAATAAAAATAGGAAGAAATTGTAGCCTGTAGCTGCAATACAATAGAAGATTATTACAGTGTCTATATCAGAATAATTTGTATTGCAAATGTGCGTATTTGTTACAAATGGAAAAAAGCATAGCCTTCCAAAGGATAATATAACTAACAGATGAGATTGATAGAAAGATTAAACAATGGAAAACTGTAGAGGGTGCAAGATGAAGAGGAGTTTGTATCAGAAATATTGATAGTCCAGGCCCTTGTATATATAATTCTTCCAGTAGAGGAATAAAAAGTTCACTGAAATAAGATTTGAAATTATACAATATATTCCTTCAGTTTCTCTAGATTTTTTTTTAAATATCTTTGTTTGCATATTACATGTAAAGTAAGTGAATCTTTTTTGATGGTCAGAATGCATATATATTGGGATACGGTTATCAAGCTATATCACCAATACAGTAATATTACTTAAGGCATAGCAATTTCTTTAATAAATCACAATATTTGATATTATAAATATTTACAGTTGATTTGTAGATAAAATGTGATTTTTATAGGATTTAAACTGTGACAATCATTTAAATATTGGATTGATTTGTGATGTCATAATAATAAAAGATGCTCAGGTATGTTTGTTAAAAAAAACAACCCTTAAAATAGAACTGAATTCCTGCTTGCATTCCATTAAGCAGATACTTAGTACGCCATTACAGACAACGTTAGCATGCTCTGGTGAGTTGTCTAGGCATGGATTTGATTTTTCTGCTTTGTAGAATCCCTTAGGAATATAGTTTTCACTAAACCCCTGAATTCACTACAAGGTTCATCTAAACCCTGAAACTCAGCTGACAGCTTCCAAAATCTTGACCTTGCTTTTATTTTTTATTTCCCTTTTTAAAAGGCATTCTGAGTATAATATTTTATTCTGCTTAGGTCCACAATTATCATATTCTTTTTCAAGAATGACTCCATAAATTAATTTTCTCCCAAGACAAACATTGATGGATCAACTTTTGATCAGACAGTGAATGCAGTTTTGTATCAAAAGATGTTATGATTTAAAGCATAGACAAGCAGTTTTTAATTCCCTCAGAGAAATATACAGAGGACTTGATGTCATTGGTAGGTAGGATTCAAGCAGTGGGGGATATAATAGTGTATGAGGCCACTCATTCTCTTTCTCTCTGTCTTTTGTTGTTGCCTCTCCAATACTTCTCCTTCCCCCATAAAGAAAAGTAGGATGGATTTGTCAGGAATCCGAATTGTCTACTTGAAGTTGACTATAAGTATTCAATTAGTGCCATCCCATCTAAAGTTTTTAGAGAAGAGTTCTTTATCATGGTCTCTGAAAATCATATACAAGAGTGATATGCTATTTAGAGCCCCATCCTAAAGCTTAAAACTTGGCAGAAGTTTCTACAACCTGCCCTCTAACTCGGCATATCTCATAGTAATTTTATTGTTCCTTTCTATCTACTGCATTAGTCTTAGGAATTTGTAGGTGTTGGTAGGTGTTATACTACGGTAGTTGTAGGGTGATGGACCCCTACCAGAACTCTAGAAGGTTCTGAATGGGATTTTACATACACAAATAACCATATTTATCAGTGTACAGATGACTACAAGAAGATGTGCAGTTGTAAGAGAATTATTAATTCTTTGTAGTGGTACCTTTTTTAATTGGGATAATTTTTAGAAAAATGAAGAATATGAAGATTTTTTACAAAGAACTATAAATACAGAATTGCATGCTGGTCATAAACAAATCTTAAATAGTTCCTGTATTTGATTCAAGCATCAAGTGTTCAAAATGAAACCAGTATTTGATTTTTTATTTTAAATTTAGGCTTGTGTAAAGATTAACAGCTCTACATTGTATGCAGCAATATTTTCTAATCAGTTTTATAAGATTTGAGCAATAGAATGGATTCACGCCAGAATATGTACTCTTGAGATGTTTTTCTAATCTTTTAAATTTCCAAGGTGACCCAAGGTGGTTTAGATGGTATAGTGGCTGATCTGGAGGACAAGTCATATTTTATGAAGTCCTTATTTGATCTACAAACTCCCACATGTTTTGTCTTGTCTTACAAATCCACATGATACACCTCCAACTGTCTGTATTTTGAAAATCCTCAGAGTTCTTTAACCAACTGCCTGAATTTGCTCTCTTGTCTCCCTCTGTGCTTTCCTTGATACAGGCTGAGCAGAATATGCTACACTTTCTGAGGCTGGTATCTTTTCTTCCTCCCTTTTAGAGATTGGCCTTCTAATCTTGGCCATTATATTTGAAAGTCAAGTCAATAATGCTGTTAAAACAAGTAGAGCCATACAGTTCTTATACACTTGGAGATCTTGTAAGGATTCTATACATCCTTTTTTTCTTTTCCATTAAGTATGATAAACATAGAATTCCTGTAGATTTGAGAGTTAACTCTCATTGAACTCAATGGGATGTCTTAAATGTAAGCTCATCATTCAAAGCACCTAACAATCTTGGTGAGGTAGCCATATTATTAGTAGGAAGTCAAACTTGACTGTAGGAAATTCTTATCTGTTTGAAAATGAAAATATTGGGAGTTTTATAATCTTTCATATGGGTTTATAAATTACACTAAACTATAGTGTGATTTGTTGAGTTTGACTTAACATATAGCTATTTTGGGTTGTAAACCGTAACATTTCGGGCACAGCATTGTATGTAGCTAAATTTGACTTATTAAACTTAAGTTAAGCAAAAGAAAATCACCGTAATACAATAGGGGAGCCTACTGTTATCTAAATTCTTAACCTCTGTAGCCTTGTGGAAATAAATATGAGATCCAAGCTTTATATACCATTGGAGGGTGGATTTTCAGACATGTTACAAAAAGATTTCTCAAAAAGTTAAAGGAAATAACTACACATACAGAGAACAGAAAATGTTCTTGAATTAACAGAGATAGAGTTTGAAAGGGTTAAGTCTTTTGTAACACAGTCAGTTTTGAGTTAAGTAATAAACTGAAATATCACAACCTGCCAAAAGCAGGTTCCCCATTCATCAGATATAGTCTCGATTCAGTGGTCTCCAGTCTATGAAACTTCCTGTGAAAGTACCAAAATCTTTAAGATGCTGCAACCTGGCATTTATTTACATTTCTCTTGCCTTTTGTGACTAGTTTGCTATTATCTTGGGAATGAACCACTGTGCTCTTTTTCTTACAGTTTACCTGCCAAGCTGATCAATGGAGGCATAGCTGGACTCATTGGGGTCACCTGTGTGTTTCCTATTGACTTGGCAAAAACACGTTTACAGAACCAACAGAATGGCCACAGGATGTACACCAGTATGTAAGTATCCCACAGATTTAAAGAGAAAAGAAAGCATTCTTATTTTTTAATCACTTGTTCCTTTGTGTGAACTGCTTATGTAATATTTGCACAAAAATCCTGTGGAGCTGTTTACTGAGATTCTCCAGGCTGCATATTTTTATTAGAACCTCAATCCGAAGATAATTTACCAACACTGCATCACAGTGTTTTGGTTAATTGAGAGGTTTTTTTAGAGCTATTATAGTAATTTATAATAACCTTAAGAGTTGGGCGCCTATGAGAGACATTTCTGCTTTATCACTGAAAGAGACATAACCCATTTAAGCCACTGGGTATCTATCATAAATTTTAATAAATAATAAATAAAATAAAATAAAATAATCATGGAAGCAATCATTCTAGCCATTGAATCCAACCCTGCTTTGTGCAAGAATCCATACTGAAGCATCAGTGACAGATGAGCAAATCTGGTGTTTGCCATTCACTATTGGAATACTTGTAAATGCACATGTAAGTAAACAAAGAAATTTGTTTATTTATCAGATTGTTATACTGCCTTTATTAAATAACTGAAGGCAACAAACATATATAATATTCTTTCCTCCTTGTATTTTCCTCACAACAGTAGCCCTATGAGATGGGTTGGGCTGAGAGAGAGTGACTGGCCCAAAGTCATCCCGGTGGCTTTCATGCCTTACACTGGATTAGAACTCAGAGCCCCATGGTTTCTGGCCTGTTGCCTTAACCACTAAACCAAACTGGTTCTCTTACCTTCTCTCAGAGTAATTAATTTAACTGTACTAGGAAATCTTTCCTCACATTCAATTAAAATCTCCCTTCCTGTAACTTAATTGATTAATGTTCTACTCTCTAGGATGATTCAGCGTAACTATTTATTTGATTTGATTCCTATCCCCTAACCCTTTTCTCTCGGAGCTTTCAAAGGGATGTCCCTTCCTTCTGTCCCACAACAGCCCTGTGAGGTAGGTTGGGCTGAGAGAAAAGGTCTGGCTCAGAGTCATCCTGAGTTTTCATAGCTAACTCTGGACTAAGCTTGGATTTTCCCCCAGTTCTATTTCAACATATTCAAATCACTAATGACCATCTTCTGTCTGACATCCTTTCAAATCCTTGAAGAGTACTCTCATATCCTATTCACTGGTTTTTTTCTTCTCAAAGCTAAACATTCCCCCCTTTTATTTCACCTACAGATTTAATTTAATAAATATTCTCTCCACATCATCCATAAAACTATTAAAAAGTATGAAGCCCAGGGCTGAACCTTTAGTATCACTCTCCAGTCTAATGAAGATCAGTTGAGCTGTCTCTGAGTACAATCTTGAACCAGCTGTGCATTAGTATACTAGACAGCCCGTGACCCATTGGGTCAGCATTTCAGAGATATTTCCTTATCAGATTCCTCAATGCTTTCAACAATGGCAGAGCTTCAAGCATACTTGAAAAGTTCTTTAAAATGCAGAGAAATATTCAGAGATGTATCTGCCTTGAAAGTAGCCCATGATTGTATAGCACAGTCAAACATCAGGAGCTGAACACAGTAAACATTTTATGACATTCTATATTTGCCTTTCCAAATATCTAATTGATGATAATTTTTACATGCTCACGTGATGAGTACTATAATCAACATGCCTAAAGGATATTGGTTGGATGTGCCAATTGAAGTCATCATCCTTTTACATCTGGACAAAATGGATAAAAGTTTCCACTTTGGACTGAGTTCTATTTCCCACTTAGTCATCACCATAAGATCACTGGGTTTATTTTGGGCTACTCATTTCCTCAACCTGATCTATGTCCCAGGATTATTGTAGGATAAAAACGTTTTAAAAAATCATTCCATTGCCTGGGTATTGCCCTTTCATGTTTCAAGCAGCAAGGTCATTGAAGGATTAATGCAGTCTATGCTGACAATCAAAGATGGTTAATACACAACATGAGAGAAGCAATGGAATGGGAACCTTAAAAAGAGCTTTGTTTATTTGAATCTGTTGACTATAGCTCCTCTGACACATGCTGTAATGACAGATGGGAAGATAAATTTCAGCCCATTAAACAAATTATGTTATCACATCAGGTATTTCCAGGCTAGAGAAAAATGGTCTTCAGACTTTATTATAAAACTGATTTTGGAGATCATCATATCTTTGCACTTATGAGCCTTTTGGCACTGAGGAAAATGGTGAGAAATAGATGAGAAGAAGGGTCTTCACATACTGCCTCTGCCTTTCTTTCTCACCTGACCTGTTGTTAGTTAATCCCTCCACACTTATGAGTCAAAGAAAACTTAATATTTTTTTCTTTTTTCTCTCCAAAATTGTCTTCATTCTGCTTATATTCAAGGGGCTGTGTTCCAACCAGTCCCTGCTGAATTCAAAAAATTATTCTGTTACTACAGAAATTGTCAACTTGTAAAATTATTTTTTAAAGAAAGAAATATCCTGCTTATAATATATACGATTTACCTAAAATTAGAACACTTAGCATGCAAAGGATTTTTGAAGACTACATATTTGAAGTCTACTCAAGTATGAAAAGAATCATTCATCAAGATTATATGACCCAAAGTTTCAGCAAATAGGTGGCTGAAGAAACACTTTGCTTATGAATATTTTTATTTAGCTTCCGATGTTTCTCAAAGGAATTGATGTTTCTTGAGAGTGAAATGTTCTTATTCACTATATCTGGGCTTGATTTTTTGCTCTTATTTTTTTAAGGGGTTCTGTAACTCTTATCAAAGGGGAGCTGTTTTTAAACAAGTTGAAAACAAGAATGACACTCTGGCATTGGTATAATGTTGTTAGAGAGTTTTGCAATGTAGGCATGTGCTGAGGGGAATCAAGAGATGGCAAGTGACAAAATGTATACTGTAACATCATAATGCAAACCCTGTAACTTACGAACTTGTGTCCAATGTCAAGACATACATTAGGAAAGGGGGGAGTTTGTGTTGTAATGTTGAATAAAGAATTTGTCATTGGGAGTCAACTAGCTGAGCAGTGCTGTCAAATTGATGCATGCCTCAGGATGACTTTCATGCAATTTACAGTCTGAACAAGTACCACTATTTCCCTTCCTTTCCCTGCACATGACAGCCTGGCATCTAGACACCGAAACTGTTGGCACAACCTTTCCAATCTGTTTGCTCTCATACATGCTGTATTGCAAGTCCAGTCAATTGATTATGTGGATGTTAGTTGCTGTTCCATATAAGGAGTATCCTGATTTTGAGAAGGCTGAACAGTTTTGGTCACCATTATGTAAAAAAGATGTTGAGACTCTAGAAAGAGTGCAGAAAACAGCAACCAAGATGATTAGGAGACTGGAGGCTAAAACATATAAAGAACAATTGCTGGAATTGGGAATGTTCAGTTTAATTAAAAGAAGGACTAAGGATGACATGATAGCAGTGTTCCAATATCTAAGGGGCTGCCATAAAGAAGAGGGAGTCAAGTTATTCTCCAAAGCACCTGAAGGCAGGACAAGAAGCAATGGATGGAAACTAATCAAGGAGAGAAGCAACCTAG
>JANHJO010002866.1:138466-148774 GCA_032468235.1 Pseudoxyrhopus heterurus
TACAACCCAATGGGAAAATTTGTTTCGGTTCACAACCAACTTGGTTCACAACCAAAGTTATGGAACAAATTGTGGTCCACTGTATATACTGTGAACTGCAATCATCACATCTCAAAAATGCTGCTCCATTGATGGGATTTAACAAAATGTTGCACACAAACATTTGCAAAGACGTTTATTTTCAAAGGATGGAAATATTTTAGGATGAGCAATAGCTTGTCCCTCCTAAGTTGGAAACAGGCCAAAAAAGTATAGTACAAAGATCTAGAGTGCTCACTGTCTTTGCCTGATGCAGAGTCCTTCCTTTCATTCCCATCCAGCAATAATAATCTAAAATGGATTTTTTAGATTAACTATGACAGATTTTTAAAAAGAAATCTAAGCTAATAAAAACATTTGTAGATTTGCAATTCCTTCCGTTGTAGAATTAATTCTTTTACAAATATAATTCACACACTAAAATGCTTTTGCCTTTCAGACATTAATTTTAATTATCTCTTGAAGTATTTATTATATTTCAAATATAAATAAAAATTGAACCCATATTTACTATTTTAATTTCATGTAAGCTAAAGACATTAGATCTGAATACTGTCAACTGTTCTATTGTATGCAGATTAGAAAAGTAAACACACTTTCTCTCAGCTACTTAAATCCACAACTGAGTCAATATTATTGGGGGGGGAAACATGCCCACAACATCAAAGAAACTTTAAAGAGCTCTATCGCCCTCTAGTGAGCCAATGCAATGAATTTAGGTCAAGGAGTATTGAAACAAGACTATTAGTAACCCGTGCATTTTAGAATTTATAATATATCCTGGACCTAGAATCTTAACTACATAAAGGTAAAGGTATTTAAGAACATATGAAAACAAGTTGTGTATGGCTGATAAAAGCAAGAATTAAACCAAAGAAAGAATTTATTTCCAAAGGGAATCCTCTGTTTATTCCAAAACGCAACATACTTTTACAAAAAGCTTTCTACTGTACAATTTTGTTTCAGTTAGCCTTTTTATAATTTAAGCTGCACATTAACATGCAATGCCACTAACATTTGCAAACAAAATGACTGCAGTAAGTGCCAGTCATTTGGGGGAAGGGGAAAATCCGCCAATGCTAATAAATCCACTTATTTAGGATGTCTATACTTTACTTTTCAATACAAAGTAGTTCATCATTTCTAAAAATTGTATTTGCAGAGTTCCTTTAAAAGTAGTCAATATGTGAGTAGAAAATGAAGCACTTCTATTTGCTTATCATCAGCATCTGTGTCAATAAGGCATAGATGAGCTAAGCAAAGCGGCAGCCAATAATATAAAGACCATCTTTTGGTCCAAGGAAATGGAAAAATCTGCTTTAGGGTTTTTTCTTCTTTGAAAACGAAAATTGCTACTGCTATCTATTTATCTTAAGATTTTGACTGAAGATATTCCCATAGTACAACTTAGTAAAAAAAAAAAATCTTTTCCCCTGAATACAATGTCTCCATTTGCACAATTTCTCTACCACCTCAGCCTCTTGATTCTGGAAATATAAATCAATCTCAACAAGCAATCCCAAAATCAAGTTATTTATTTAATCAATCACAATAACAAATAAAGCTATCTACCTTCACTATTAGCCCTTCAGTTAGGAGTTTAGGATATGCACTAACAGCTGCCGCTGTGTTTGATTTCTTTCTATATGTGTCATTAATCTTTAGTACCTGCACAGTTCTATCATGCCATTGGTTATCAGATTCTTAGCCCACAGATGTTTTTTAATCCACAGATGTTTTCGGTGTTCAAGTTACAATGGTAGCTACATATTTGTGCAATTTCTTCCAACCTATGAGGAAAAACCCTTGAGGCTACAATATAGTAAGAAGGCACATATAGAGCTGTTCTTTGTAATTTCCAATAAACTTCATAACACAATTGTTCATTTCTTCAGATAGCTAAACGGTATAGGGAACATTATGCCATCGATCCACTATTGACACATGTTTCTGTCTGCCACAGGCATAACCTAAAATTCTTTCACTTACAAAGCTTTTAAAAATTTGGACTATATGTAACACTTTGATACTGGTTCAACTCCTAGATTCTTCCATTATCTTTAAGATCAACTACAGCCACACCATTATTATAATTGAAGGATTCTTGATTTAGCTGTGTGCCAAGTTCAAATAGGTAAATATGTAACAGGTGTTCTTGTTGATTCCTCTACATCAGCTAATTCTGCCGACTGCCAGGAGTTTGATTTTGACTGGTTCAAGGTTGACTCGTCCTTCCGAGGTCAGTAAAATAAGGACTCAGATTGTTGGGAGCAATATGCTGACTCTGTAAACTGCTTAGAGAGGGCTGTAAAGCACTATAAAGCGGTATATAGTCTAAGTCAGTGATGTCGAACCTATAGCACGCGTGCCCAAAGTGGCACACGGAGCCATGTTGCCTGGCACGCCAGCCGTCACCCAGCTCAGCTCAGCTCCACTGCGCATGCGCGCATGACCCCCAGGTTTCTAGCCCAAAAAAACTCTGAAAAACAGCTTTTTCCATTCCCCCTAGAAATCCCAGGGGTTGCGCGTGCATGTGCGGGGGGGGGTAGTGCACAGATGTTCAGAGGGCCGTGCGTTGCACTGTGGGTGGGGGGCATGCAGGAGCGCATACGTGCAAGCGATTTGGCACGCAAACCAAAAAAGGTTCAACATCACGGGTAGGATATACTGTAAGCACTGGATAAACCCATGAGGAGATGGTGATTCCTGCTTTATGCTAAAGAGCCTATAGATATAGCAAACCTTCAGAGATGCTAATACTCTACGACAGTGATGGCGAACCTTTTTTGGTTCGTGTGGGTTTTTAGCTAAAAAACCCTTGAAAAACAGCTGTTTTTGGACTTTTTTTAGCTAAAGGGGCAGGGCACGTGGATGCGCAGGGGGGTGAATTGCATTGTGGGTGGGGGGCATGTGGGAGTGCGTGTGCTTGCACATGAACCGAAAAAGGTTCCCCCCCACCCGTTTTTAGCTAAAAAAGCCCAAAAAACAGGTGTTTTGGGGGCTTTTTTTAGCTAAAAATGGGGCGGGGCTGCGCACGTGTGTGGGGGTGTTTTTCGGGCTTTTTTAGCTAAAAGCGGGGGTGCATGCATGTGCGGGGGCAGGGCTGGGTGACGGCTGGCATGCCAAGCAACATGGCTCCGCGTGCCATTCTGGGCACACATGCCATGGGTTCGCCATCATGGCTCTAGGGCATATGTGCAGATCTTTGGACAGAGGATAGCTTTGACTTCAAAGGACATGCCATGGAGCAGAATGAAAATAGGAGTTCAGTAATGGGAGGAAGAAAGTAAAATAAAGAATTGGAAAGCCCAAGGAGACCAATGGACAAAGATTGCCAGCTCACTTTCTCTGTTTCAAAATTAATAAATAATGGAGTACATTTGTTTCTGAGTTGACTTGAAAGACTTTCTGAATGTTTTGCTGTTAAATCCATCTGTTATTGTAAAACCAGTACAGTTCATTGATTCCTCCTCCCATCAGATCTTCTGTTGCTATAATGAATTTATAAATTAGATTCTGGGTAGACCTAATACTTTTCCCCCCATCAAAATTTCTGCTATAAAACCAGATGTAACGTTAATTAGGAAATGCAGATTTCCCCTGATCAAATTCTGCACTCTGTGCCATCTCTCCCTCTGGTCTTCCATTAAATTAATTTTATCAATCGTTTCTCAATTATGGTTTCTTTGAATCTGGGTGTCTGCATGCATTGGAAGGTACCTGGCATTCAGGCTTAGATACCTAGAGAAAAAGTGAATCAGAAGAAGGAATATCACACTTAGGTACACCCAGAGGATAACAATATCGCTGGGATCCACATTAATAAGAGCACGATGAAAAGACAGTGATATTGGTAACAACTAGATCAAGGAAGGAGGTAATTTAAAACAATCTCACTGCTGATTTGAACCAAGCTAACAAGGCTAAAAGAGGCAGTAATGAAATGAGGAATTTAAAACCTTGTTTAATCTGATGCAAACTACACAGACAAAAAGGCACAAAAATAGTATAAAATCATTAAAGTTGGCCATTAAATGTATGTTTATACACCTTGCTGCTACACTACTGAAATTTAACTGGTTCCAGAACCACATATAAGATCTTGCTAAGGAGGGGGGTGCCCAGATTTGAATCTTTACTCTAGACACTGGTGTGATATTAACACAAATATATAATGTCTCTTGCTCCCTTACTTTTCCATTAGGGCAGGGCTTGCAATAGCATCTATGGAACCTTAACATTATTAAACAACATTACTACATTTTGGAAGACGTTGCTATTGAAAGTCTTGCAAGATTTAGGGTAGTTGAATGCAACATTTCATGCAAGATAACGAGTTATCCTGTGAAATCTTGAATATGACAACCATTGAACTTTGCAGATATTTTTCATTATTGCATTATCCCTGTTTATGCACCAGTGCCTTTGTATGAAATAGTGCCTGGAAAAATTTCCAGTTGATAACAATTCAAGATGCAACTTAACATTTTGATCAACATGGCTACTGACGGGAAGGTTAATTTGAATGTTGTTTTCCCAATGTAATTTATTGAAATATTTGAGATTTTAATCAATATTTACTATTCACCCTATTGAGGGGAAAAATCCAGTTGCTATTTGTATTTGATTTACAAAGGCTGCTAATGTTTAAGGTGCTATAAGATTCCTTGTCACTTTTACTTCTTCAAAACTTTATAAGAGAGTGCATTGTGCCAGTAAGTCATTTGCTGCTATAAAATGGATTGTAATACTTGATATGTATATTACAGCTCTGATTGTTGTATAAATACAAAAAATAGCTAATTAAGCTATTAAGAATCCTGTTATATTACTGTGCAGTTGCTTACAATATATTTTTATGACATGAAAAGAAAGTAAATACCTAGTGATAGTTTTAAAGTATCTGTATAATAAAGTTGCAGTTTTCTAGAAACATGGGATCAGTTTGGGGAGATTAAAATTTAAGATTCCCATTTTTCTGGTGAAACCTGCCATATGAGAGTGGGAGTTAATATTTAATAGCTTTGTATCATGTCACTGTAACCTTAGAAGGAAGTCTAAGGAATTCAACTGCTTGAACTACTGAGAGCTTGAACAAAGTGTTGAATGGAATATGCATTTTTTAAAACTCATGTTTCGATCACATTTTGATCACTGGTTGTTGCAAATCTTTTGGCCAGTGAATGTGTTTTGAATATAAAATTAACAACATACTTGAAGTCAATCTGACAACTTAAGTGGCCTCTTAAATATGTGAATGATGCTTCATCATTAAAGGGAAGAGACTTAAGAAAGTCTCTTCCCTTTAATGGAAGAAAAAGGAGACCTTGAAAATCAGCTTACTTTTAATTTTTAAGTATGGATTTTCAGTTCCACCTGCTTCCTCTCATAGTTAATTAACACAACTCAAAGTTATAGCCTGATTCATTTGTATTTTTTTTCCTTTCCCTCCTCTACCTCTTCAAGTATTGGTGTCTGAGTGGACTGCAAAGGATTTTTTTTTTGTCTTCTGCTCCTTGCCATCTTCTTTATAGCATTGCCATGTCCCTCCTCGTAGCCCTGAACAGAATTCCATTACTCAACTAGTCTCCAAATCCATAATTTGAAGGTGTCTATTTTCTTTCAGTTCTCAGATTTAACAGATTAACATATCATTGGAAAAAACACTGCTGTTCTGAATTTTAATGGCATTAGAATGTGCTTATCCTTCATGAACTTGTTTAAATTTGTCATTATGTTCTCCTTACAATTAATTTCTTTTTTACTTCTCCAACACAGTCTATCTTTATACATCCTTGAACATAAGACAAAACTATCTCCCACTATCTCATCTTCCCATAAACTATAAATTGTCCAAATATGCAGATTGACATTACCTTTATGATCTTAATGTTTAACAGTAACCCTGATTGTTTACTTCCTGTTTATAATTTCATAATATTCTCTTCTATGACTTCTTTAGTTTCAGCACAACATAGCAGTGCCTGCCCATATTAAATTATTATAAAGAGTTTTTATCTCTATTGCCATCTCTTCTAATCCTGCTACTTGTATTATTTGTTAAACAAGTTCAGCAACAGCATTTTTGTCTCAATCCTGTCCCTACTCAAACTGGCACCATTTTTCAAACTCAATTTTCAATGAAAAATATGCAGTTAATTCTTTTGCTTTATTCATAGGAGGGTGACTTCCAACTTTACATGTATTGACGGTTGTTGATCATTGGGGGTAAGGGGTAAGGGGAAAAAAACCTGAGGGATGGGTCCCAAAGGTGCTTTTTCAAGAGGCAATTGGATTATTTGGTTTTTCTTTGAAGACATTTCGCTTCTCATCCAAGCAGCTTCTTCAGCTCTGATTGGATGGTGGGGAATGGAAGGATTTATATTCCTTGCTGACAGCTGGTCATTTGCATTCTTTTGCAGAATTGTTGAGGCCACTTGGAGGTTTGTCTGTGTCCTCCAATAGAGAAGACATTTCATTAGCAAACTTGTATTTGATGCAAATTTCTCTCAATAATTGAAATTTTTGTCCTTTTACTCTAAAACTAGCTGGAATGTAGTCTTCTTTGGTAGAAATTTCCACGAAGTAGAGGATAGAAAATGTTTGAATAATATAAAGAGCTGCAAGTCATCCAGATAACATACTGTATAGTACAAAAATTAAGCAAACAAAAAATTTCCCTATCTCAAAACAATGAGCTGGATTCATCACGACTGGTCCTCCCCCAACTCTGTTGTTTAAATACTAAGTTGTTGCTAATTTTGTGTGTGAGAAAGAGAGGCAGACAGACGGACAGGCAATATATTCAGTTTTTTGCACACCAGGCCTGCTTAGAGAATAGCTCTGTGTTTGGCTGCAAGGATGTAAGTGAGTTACAGCTTCATTGAGAAATAACAAGCCTATGTAGACATCTCCAAGGACTGTTTTTATTTCTGATCAGCTCAGTTTGATAGGTTTTTCTCTGTCTTCACAATGTTAGAATTGTTTCTGTGTCTAGAGATGAAATCAAATGTCAGTAATTAATAGGCAGCAGCACACTTCTGTTGGCTTGTTTTGAGACATTTCCATACAATTTCCCCCCCAGATTGTTGTGTTTTGCAAAGACTGTTAGCCAACAGGTTTGTACCCATAGGTTCGCTCAGCTTCACTCTCACAAAAAGTGTGATGGCTGATCACTATTGGAAGGATAAATATCCCACTTATCTTTCTTGCTGCTCTTTCTATTCTTCAGGGTAGCCTAAGTGCCTTAAAAAAATCCTCTCCACCCAAACCATGATTAGCTCTGGCTTAATTGTTTTTAAAGGGACATCCATTGTAAAAACAAGTTAGGAAGAGCATTTGGAACAAAGATGCTGGAATTCCTTCGAACTTTAATAATAATTCCGCCCTGGGCCACATGATGAGGGAGGGGCTAAGAGTGGAGAGACTGGCAGCATTCTGAGCAGCTGCCCAACAGCCTCTTCCTTAGGGATGCGTGGGAGGAGTTACAGGTAGTCCTCGAGTTACGACCACAATTGAGCCCAAAATTTATGTTGCTAAATGAAACCTTTGTTAAGTGAGGTTTGCCCCATTTTATGACCTTTCTTGCCAAAGTTGTTACGTGAATCACTGCAGTTGTTAGTAACGGAATTATTAAGTGAATCTGGCTTCCCCATTGACTTTGCTTGTCAGAAAGTCACAAAAGCGGATCATGTGACACTGGGATACGTCATAAATATGAGCCAGTTGCCAAGCATCTGAATTTTGATCATGTGACCATCAGGATGCTGCAACTGTCGTAAATGTGCAAAACGGTCATAAGTCACTTTTTTCAGCAATGTTGTAACTTTGAATGGTCACTAAGTGAACTGTTGTAAGTCGAGGACCACCTGTATTCTGCAAGACTTTTCTTCATTGCTCTGATTTGGATCACACCCATTTTCAAACTCCATCTTTCTTTTGCTGGCCTATTTGCCTACATCAAATTTGATCCCGTTGGTTCTTTTTTTTTTTAATCGATCTGCTAACAAAGTCCCAAGATCCTCTATATAATCTCTAAGTATCTGTGTAGTTGGAAAGCATAAAAAGCAACATTTCAGGAAGTGGCTTTGTTTATCACAAGCACAAACTATAGTCAATGCTGTGTGTGCCTCACTATTCAGCCCTGGAAAATAGATTTTATGTCAGTATCCGACAAAAGTTGTGTTTAGCTTTTACTTAGGGTATATCTGGTCAATTTTTAAAGTTCTGAGAGAGCAGCTGGACCTTGTATGTTCCATTTTTCAACCTCTTTTTGTTGATCTGAACTGGAAATAGAATTCCAGCTCGTACTTTTAAAAAAATGTTGTATGTAAACTGTATAGCGAGCTTCAAAATACATCATACAGAGTCTTGGCAAATGAATGGATCTGACTTATAATTTTCAGCATAAATTGATCTCTGCTCTTTTACCTGGAGTTGTTACAATAGTTTGTGGACCATAGAATCCACTTTCTGTGTTCCAGAAAATGTTATGAACCACATACGAAGGCCGACATCTATGCACCTGACAGGTCTGTGAACTAAAACAATATTTCTTGCTCCCATTTGAAGCCAGGTTATTCCAATAAATGGAGCAAATACTGAAAACACGTGAGAAAGGGGACAGAGGCCCCTTGTTAAATGATGGTGAAAATGCTCATTTTGTAAGCCTGCTGTTGTGAAAACTGGTGGACCTCAGGCATCCATTTTGTGTTAAATATGTACGCAGTGATCACTTGAGTTCTTGGTGTTAGGTCTTCTTTGGCATGCAGAGTTCAGCTTGTTTTGTATGGGGCTGTATTTTTGTGCAAGAATGCGCACTGCTGGAGGTTCCAGATGGGAATGTTTTGATATTGTGCTTATGCTTTTGTGAAGTGGCAGTGTGTGTGGGGGGGGGGGTGTATCATTTTTATTTTTTGAACTTATTTCCAGGTTTGTCACCAACGCTCCTTGTTGCATCAGTGAGTTTGTTTGAACCAATAGCACAGGTTTTCCTCTCCCCCCACCCCAAAACCATAGGTGCTTCCTCTCCTGCTTTGGCTTTTTTGTTTCCTTGTATTTTTCAGGCCCCCACAACTGTTTCTTAAATAATGCAGCTTAGTGTGTATTTGTGATTTCGTGTCCAATACAACACTGAAGGGATAGGAATTAACATAGTAAAATGGTTTTGGACAAACTTACTCACTCTTAATCTAAGTTAGGAATGTAATTGTGACATATCCTCTTTCTTCGTCTGACATAGTTGATTTTCTTTGAGAACTCAATGTCAGGTAGGCCTTTTATTTCAAAATTTCTTAGACTGACTTTTTGGAGTTTAAGGCCTTGGTTAGTTTCAACAGAAAACAGGAAGGACCAATCAACTTTTCTGTACTGTACTGTTTTTAGTAGTGGTAATTTCTGTTCGTAATAAGTCAATTGACAAGTTTATGTCATTTTATGTTCACTATTTATTTTCTGATATGAAAAGATCTTGTTATTCCTTATCTTAAACACTAATTTGTTCAATTAAATAACATTTCATGTTTCCATTTACATTAGCCTCTTGTGTGTGTGCATGTTTGTACACACGCTTAGTTTGTTCTGAGATGTTCCTGAATGAAGTTTCAGATTACAATTTTAGTATATCCTGTTGCTGAATAGGAATTTTAAACTACTTGTACTGTGGTTTTTTTAAAGTGCTGCTTAAAGATAAAACTTAAAGGGAGAATTATTTTTTCTTCTGGAGAGTTTTGAAAAGTACTTTTGTGTATTGTCATGTAAAATAAATATCTAAACAGAATTAAAATCTGATTCTCCAGTGCTATTTGTGATTTTTTCTTGTGGTTTTTAACTTTTATCTGTGATCTTCACAGTACTGTAATTACCTAAATTAAAAATTTGTGTATTCCTCAGACTGGAAAATTAAAAATAATAAGTCGGACTAAGTCATCCTAATATTAACAGGAACATAGGAGTTTATTAAATGGAGTTAAATCAGGGACTATTGACTAATAGCAACTGCCCACATTCAATAGTGAGCTCAGAAGATACGTTCTAATTGAAATTTCACACAGGGATTCCCCAAAGCTGGGTCCTCCACCCCAAATATAGTTTGGATATATATAAAGGACAATTACAATACTAAGGATTCACTGGAGAAGAAGCGATTGAGGGCAAAAGAAGAAGGGGGCGACTGAGAATGAGGTGGCTGGACGGAGTCACTGAAGCAGTTGGTGCGAGCTTGAATGGACTCCGGGGGATGGTGGAGGACAGGAGGGCCTGGAGGAACGT
>JANHJO010002866.1:169150-180347 GCA_032468235.1 Pseudoxyrhopus heterurus
TCAAGGCAATTCTGTGAGCTTTATGGATAAGAAAAGTCTATAACTTTGGCTCTCAAGATTCAACATTACACTGTTTTTTAAAACACAGTGCAATCCTCAAAGTACATTCTAGAGTAAATTGCATTGACTTTTAAGTTCTTTTTACAAAATAAGTGCGTACAGCTTTTTCTGTGAGTAAGAAAGGGTTAGCTAATATTAAATTGTGAGCCGCCCAGAGTCCTTCGGGAGTTGGGCGGCATACAAATATAATAAAATAAACAAATAAATAAATAAATAAATGTCTGTTCCAACTGGGCACTTCCTATATCAAATGGCATATATGAGTATAAAGGCAGCTGGAGCTAATGTTAAGACACGGAGGATGTGAAAAATAATTGGACACTTCTCCTTAGTTATCACACATAGTTTTGTTGCTAATATTTGAACTGTCATCCATGCCCCCATCTTTAATTTTAATGTAATAGAATCGGGGAAACTGACCTTGAGACAGTCTCTGAACACTGAGAAGACTTGGTAACTTCAGCAAATTCATTAGCAAACTGGTGTAATAGCAAAATGTCTCATGACATCATTGTATAAGTGGTGCAGTAACATGATGTCACAATATCTGATGCAAGTAGCTAAGTCACAGCCTTTGTGTATGATGATGTCATGATGCATCTGTCATTCTCTCTCCACCCAATCTACCCTGTGGATGCCCATGTATAACCTGCAAACAAAGGAATACACATTTAATGTAAGTCTATCGTGTATTATCAAAAATCCACATTCAGTAGGCCAAACTTCCTATATGTGCTTATTTGGTGGGGAATACATCAGTTGTTCTCATTTTTATGGAGATGATACAAAAGTTTTCATTCTGCATATAAATTTGGAAAGACAGTTCCCTTACATTCCTTCTTTGTACAGCCTCTTAGTACAAAATATTAAGACATAGTAGCAATTTCAATTTGGCCATAAACATGTATCGCTAGAGTCGGGGAGATCAGCCCTTTATCAGCCTTGTACAGGACATTCAAGAGGGTTACTTTATTAAACATACCGGAACTTATGCATGAACTGAATATTCAAGGTGACGCAGTTATAATTGCAGCGATGCTTCAACTGCATCAGTAACTTATTCTTGCTGATACTTGAATTAATTGCGTAAGGTTTTTCTCAGCATAATATTTTGCTTTTTTTACCTGAAAGACTCAGATTTCACTATTCAGTACTAAAAATGAGTTAGGGGAAGCTACTCTATATTCTTTGCTTGTTTTAAGTATTGCCCCTGTACAGTTCACAGAAATGGATAGTGCTTCTCTCTTTAGTGACTAAAGTGTGAAAAAAGAAAGGGAAAAACTAGTAAAAGGATAAAAAACTCCTTCTCATCCCAAAAAGCCACTTTTATTGTTGGCATTTATTGTTGGCATTTATAGGCTGCCCCACTTTCGAAGGACTCTGGGTGGCTTATAACACCATAAAAACAATAACAAACATAAACCTTAAACTTTTGTTGTATATTAAGATCTGGATGGTTGTTTTAGATGTGTCAGGACAATAAAATGTAATGATAAGAACTAGCATCTAAAAACAAAGTGTTTTAGTTTAGACAAATATATGTACAAGTGGGCAAATGTTAAGACTATACTTCTATCCAAAGTCTCTTGGCTCTGTCTATCTTACATTCTCCCATTCTTCTTATGTCACTCCTTTTCCCCCCTGAACCATTTATTAAAATGCCCAGGGTGCAAGGCCCACTCCACCTTCTCCACAACACGGAACCTCCCACACTCTGCCAAGCAGTTTCCATTTTAGTCTGACTCCAACATCATTTTAAATTATGATTGCATTGTAGTCTAGGATGAATGGGGGAAAAAAGCATCAGCTGATGTAATCACTTAATATTTCTTCTGTTTCTTAATATAAACATGGTCCAAAGCATCTGGGATATGAAAGATAGTTCTGTTACAATTTTCTGTTTCAATCTCAAAGCCATGCCTTGATTATAAGCTAGCAGCTACAGTTCCATCATTATATCTCATGCAGAATTGATGAGCGCTATGTGGTGCAATTAAAGTTGTCTAATCAGTTGCTAGTTTTTCAATCATAGAAGCTTCAATCAGTTTCCCAAGCTACCAAAAATGCAAGGAGAATACCCCTTTTGTGATATACCTGTGTCCTTGTTCGTAACTGTATTTGAGGTGATCTCCTTCCCCCTCATATTTCTTATGTCTTTTCCTATATTTATGGTTAAGGGAAGGCCCAAAGTAATCCTTGTAGATGGGAAATGCTAGTTGATTCAATCCGAATGTTTGCTATCTGCTTCTAGATTCATTTGGACAAAACAACAAAATCATACAAAATGTACTCCACAGCAAAAGTTGTTTCTAAAAATTATGTAACATTACTAAAGAGTCTCTCCATTAATTTGAGTAGTCTATAACATTGATTATTTCCCTTATTCAACAGGCACACTTACACAAACAACTTGAGATTCTCCATAGGTCCTAGGCTATAACCCACCCAGTTCCGAGATATAGTCCAACACAATTGGAAAGAACAAAATTGGTAAATGCAAACTTAACATATGTTGGCCTATGCATAACAGAGATTAAGGCATCTTCTTTTTTTCATTTGGAAGTCAGCTGTTGCAGACTCTTCTTTGTCAAAGCAAATGTGAAATAACACCACTTTAAGTTAGAAAATAAATCTGAACCTTTTGAAATCTTCTGATATTGCCTATGCTTCTATGGACACTTTGTATGGGCTTCAGCTCAGCTCCTTAAAATGGCAAATAATTTTTCCTTTCCCATATAGTATTCTTTTATTTGAATTTTAAAATGCGTATAAATGCAATAATGCAGGTAGAGTAGAACTATTAGACTGAAAATTAAAGTAGTTTAGCTTGTCCCATTTGTGACCTACAGTGTTGTATGACACCCAACACTGTATCCTAGCATTCTCAAGGCTTTCCTACGTAGCTGAATCTAGTCTTAGCTTTGAAAATTCATTGTGTGAATGGTGGGTGGGTTGACTGGGAACGTGTATGCTTTACACACAGTATGTTATTTGCATCAGAAGCTACATAGCCACTCCATTTTCTATGGAACTGTAAATGATTCCCAATATACCTGTAACTATTATCAGGATTGTGTGAAATAAACTATATATATCTATATAGATATACATGTATATTGTATAATTCCTACAGTTATCTTCATGTTTTATTTTCAGTATAATCCTTTTATTAAAAAAAGAAAACCAACACATAACTTATTAGGATAAGAGTGTTTTCTGAACACGGATCAAGAATGATTTATCAATTAGGAAAGTAACAGCAATCCTGGTGGCCTAATGGTGAAGACACCTCCCATTCAGAAGATGGAGAGTTCAATCCTAGGTAGAGGCAGATGTTTCTCTCCTAGGGCATAGAGAAAAAATATCTGCTGTGAACGCCATATGGCATCAGGAAGTAAACACTTAACTCCATTCAGTCGGCCCGACTCTCCTGAATTAAGGGGTCGTAAAAAGGGAGCAATCCTGTTACTCAAAAAATTACAAATTAGACAAATGCATAATCAAAACTGATATTTGTTTATAACTCTTATTTAAATCCAACAGCAAACAGACCCTTAAGGCAGGGAATTCAGGAAAAAAAATTACAAAGTTTATAATATGAATATTGCTCCAATTTAGGCTTGCATTATCTATACTTTATTTCCCCCAATATAATTTCAGGAAATAATGCAGGGATAATGATAGCAAAGAATAGTAGAAGTAGCTGAAGGGCCTGGGAATTATATAGGACCATATTTATAACAATGCTGCTGGCAATACATTTCCAAAGATTTTTTTTTTAAATAATCATATGATCCAGGAGCAGAGGAAATTTAAGTCATTTTAAAGCACTGTTGAGACTATGTTGCAGTTAGGGGAATACCTCTGAGATAATTTCAGCTATATGGCACTTCTGTAAACTGTGTACCTCTATTTCTAGCTGAAAGGTAATGTCGTCTTTACAGAATTGGTTAGCTTGGGAATAGGAATTCAGCCTTCACTCCTAATCATCATCACTGATTTGTTGACAGCTCATTTTGGAACAAATGGTTCCAAGCGCAGGTCTCCTGCTATGTATAAGAACCAAATTTTCAGTGCTCTTGAATTTTCTCATAATGCTTAGAAAGATTCCTGTGGTATCACGTGGACGTCATGTTATTGAAAAACTGGTCTTTAGTAACTACCATGAAGGTGATATGGACTAAAGTACTGTAAATGGAATGAGCTCAAAATCAAATATGTTTGGAATGAAACTTCATGGAGATTAGGAGGTGGTGAATATTTGTTGTTTTTCTCCATGGCAAACCAGATTTTGTTACAAATCCTAGAGATGGTCATAAATGAGAAATCTGAGGGAAAAAACAAGTAGAATTAGATGTTCAGCTTTTGCTCTGTGTTACGTTAGGTTAGTAAACCATAATATCCTTCCTTTTTGATTTCCTTTATGTGTGAATCCATTCTAAGAAATAAATAATGAATCTGGAAGTATGCAAAGACAGGGAAGTGTAGGCATATGCTAAAGCTTATTGTGAGTCCTTGTTGATATTTAATCTGGATAGCAATTGTGAATCAACAGCTGAGTAACAAGCATTAAGTCTAGAACTCAATTATGCCAACATAATATTGATATAGTCTTTTCTCTGAAAACACCTACATGTACCTCGGCTTTTGACATTCCAAGATAATCCAGGTCTTCTAAAATATTTCAGGATGACAGTTCTAGGCCATGAGAAATATGGTCTTGGAAAATCAGACCCAAAGAAGAATGAAATTAGAATTGGAGTTTGCCTTCTTAATTGGAGGCAAAGTAAGTCAAATAATCTTGCATAAAGGCCATGGAATTACTAAGCAGTTATACAATTTAAGGTCTTTTTCACAAGTATTACTCTGCCTTTTTCCTTCTTGACTAAATAGTGAGTTATTTTAAATTACATCTGTCTATGACAAATGCTGAATTAATTTGCAGTGATTGAAAGAGATACTTCTGTTTTACATTAACTATATAAACAAGCTTTTGAGTGTACATAGTATATTGAAATTATGACCTAAAAAGAGAAAGTAAGTAGTAGAAACAATATAATAATTTAACTATATATGTGAATGACACAAATATGTAAAAATGACTTAAAATGTAAAGTAGGTCCACTGTGTAATTTTCTGTTTCTTTACAATTGACTACAATTACAACTGTCAAATAAAAAAAAATATTTTGTAGCCAATATCTATATCAGACATGTATATCAGACTTTTATAGCAAGATGATGACTTACCATCTAAAGCAGGGGTGTCAAACTCGCGGGCTGGATGCTTCATGTGCTGCTCCCACTCCCACCCAGTTTAGCGAAGGGGGAAAAAGTCCCGATACGTCACGTGATGCTGCCATGACTCTGCGAGTTTGACACCCCTGATCTAAAGTAACAAGCAGTTTGTGAGAGAACTTTTAAAAAGCACCTCTTGTTGAATGATTAAAGCAGCCACATCTTTTCCCACTTCTGAAGGATTTGCACAGCCATACAGTTTTTGCAAATGAAAAAATATCTATCTATAATAGTATCTAATGTAGTTCTACTTGCAAGAAAAGAACAAGAAAAAATATAGGAAAAATTCTTCTCCAAATCCTAAAAATAACCTCTGGTATCTATATGTTATGGAAAGAATGTATTGTCCGACACCTTTCCTGGACAGTTAAAATAATTAAAAGTAGTCTTATATACCGGTAGTTAGAATTGAATGGATGAATGAACACAATATTGCAACCTTATACACGATTAGTATATCATATTGTACTTTTGCTCCCTGTGCATAAAAATAATACATGTAAATCTGACAATTTAAATAAATGTACCTGAAGAGTGATTAACACAAAAGATAGTCACCCAATATTAAAAAATCCCATAGTTTCGCAACTGATAGTGTTGTGGCTGGAGAATTACGTGATAATTCCATGCAGGGTTGTTATTTTTACTCCGACCAAATGGCTTGGGACTTACTCCTATGTAAGTGTACATAGGGCTGTGTCCCCAGATGAAAAAAAAATAGGCTTATTTGTCTGAGTAGGAAAATATATCTTGCAGACATGCAGCAATTTTCCATTCCCCATAATTTCAAATAAATAATTCTAGGGTAAAAATAAAAGGGAAATCAGTGTTTTTTGTTTGCATGCCAGATAGCTTGCTGCATGAGAAAGGCCATAGCAACAATAAAAGTATGTTATAATGAATAGGTCTAAGTGAGTTTCAAGAAGAAAAATTGGTTTGTAAAAATAAATTGAACATTATGCTATCTCAGTGAAAGAGGTGCTTCACAAAAAATATCCTCAAAACATTAAAAATCTGTGTCATTTGGGCAGCTCTCTTTGATAGCTTTCCCAGGTATCTTTGTGCCTGTCTATACGTGCAACGCCTGTGCTAGGCTAAAGGGATGCAGTTGTGCATGGATGAATAGATGGCTTTACAAAGCAAATGCTTTGCAGAACTCTATCAATTAACCCTTTCCTAGGGAAGCACCAAATCACAGGCATTTAATTTCTAAGAATCATATACAGGAGAGAATGTGTAAATAGAACACTGTAAACAGTTTTAAGAATTTAAATGTAAAATAGTTAAAAATCCTGTTCTCACATAATCTAAATGCCTTCCTCTTGTTCCTTTAAAAGCAGCGGTAAAGTTTTTAGGACAGGGATTGTTCTCTTCTTTGAAGCACTGTTTCTTTTCTAAAGGTAATAAAGGAAATATAGGGAGAGGCATGCAATTATTTCAAAATTTATTTCTATACAGTCAGTTTATCCTTTCATTTTTTTGTGGGGAGGGCAGTTAAAGACAGGATTGTCCTATAAATCATATGTGATGGTATCCAGGTGAAAAATTACTAGTATATGCAGTCCTTGTACCAGGAAATCAGCATGCATTCTACAAGTACAGAAACATATTCCTGATGGGAACTACAAACATCTTTAAGGCTATATGAAGATCCATGGAGCTCCTATGTTCTATTATTTCATTTGATGTAGTTTCAGTTACTCGGTGTGTTATTATTCCTCTCGAAGTTAAACATTGCACTTCACTCTTTCATTGATTAGATTTTAAAACTTCCAATTTTAGACAATATTTTTTACCATTTGATTATAACATACTATAGTAAATGTCCATTTTCTGGACTTCACCAATCCAGATTACAATTCCACCAATCCAGATTACAACTCATGTCTCATGTTGGAAGATGAAATTTAAAAAGGTCCTCTTTCCAGAATATTTTAGGCACATAATTATATTGGCCCTTATACATACAGTACCAAATTTCAGCCAAGGCAGATGGCATTTATCTGCCCAAGTCAAATCCAAAGCATTTGAGATGGAAAATACCACAAGTGCATGGCTCTCTGGGAATACAACAGAATTTAAATCAATCAACAAATGCTGCCCCAATAATCATACCCAGATTAGGTCCCGTTATGAGAGGGATGGTGCTGTGATAAAAGCCACTTATAACAAAAGTTTTCAAAGACTTTCTGCTGATGAAAGACTAGAATGGAGGTATAATTCCTGTTCTTTAATCCAGTTTTAGAAAAAAAATAATCAAAACCTGTTCTTATACATAAATCTTTAAAGTGAATAAATGGGATAGCCTCATCTTAAGAGCAGTTTTAGAAACGAAGTACAAAGCTGCCCTTATTCAAAAAATGAAAAGCATTGTTCACCTTGCTAGTGGGTGATAGCTCAACCAGATTTATTTTAATCTTGTACAGCAGGGGTGTCAAACGTGATTTCATTGAGGGCCGCATCAGGGTTGTGCTTGACCTTGGGGGGCTGGGATGGGTGTGGCCAGGGTGGGCATGGCCAGCATGGTTTCACTCATGTCAGGGGCACCTGTGGTGGCCCAAGCGCTCTGCCAGAGAAAACAGGCTCCGGAGCTCCATTTCTGGGTGCGACGGCCTCCTGCAACCCACTGCCAGCCAAAACAGAACTCAGGAGGGCTGTATGCAGACTTTGCAGGCTCCATTTTTGGCTGGGACAGCCTCCTGCAACCCACTGCCAGTAAAAACGAAGCTCAGGAGGGCTGTGTGAGGCCCTTGTGAGCTCCATATTTGGCTGGGACAGCCTCCTGCTGCAACCCACTGCCAGCGAAAACAGAACTCAGCCCTTGCGAGCTCCGTTTTTGCTGGCAAAGGCACCAAGGGCCAGTCTTTCATTGTTTCCAGGGCAGCCCCGCGGGCCAGATCTAAGCACCCCGTGGGCCGGATCTGGCCCCCAGGCCTTGAGTTTGACAACCCTGTTGTAGAGAAATCAGATTGCATTGAATTCCATGGTTGCAATGTAGACTTTTTGATCCACAGAATAGATGACTTCAATGTTGCGGTTAGCATCATGGGTCAGGCTCTGAACTTAAGAGTCTGAAGCTGAAGAAGCTGTTCCAGATGAGTCTATGGAATATCAGCCTCTGGAAGGACAAAGCCAGAGTGTAGGAATATTGCTGGCTGGAGATTGATTGATTTATATAAAGGGTCTGGTTCATGGAAGTGGATTCGAGGCAAACCTCATCCCCTGTGTCTAAGCCTTTGGGTAAACTATGAATCAGTAATGGCAATGTCTCATATCTAACCCTGTAATTAGATCAGTAACTGAAGGAGACAGCTTAATCCCTTGTCAAACAACCGGGAGGAGACAACTTAATCTGACACAATGTATTTTGTACTGTTTGCTGTTAATTTGTACTGTTTATTATTAACTTGTAATGTAGTGAATAAAGATGGAGAGAGAGAGATCGGAAACACTTCACTTCACTTCTCTCTTGCTCTTGCTCTCCCGTCACCTCTCTGCAACTGTCTGCATCTGTGTCTGTCATTTCTTTCAACATCAGAGATCATCTGAGGCTGATCAATCACAAACCTGAGCAGCTGGATCTATCCGAGGAGGATGATCTAAGGCTTCCCAGCCCCTTCACCAGACCACCTAGAAAGGAGGCCCGAACAGAGGAAATCTACTAGATTACTTGCCAGTAAACATTCTGATTAGAGACAGTTTATGTCCTTGAAATTGACTAAAAAAGGCATAATAAAAATATAACAGCAGCAGTAGCTAAATACCACACCAACCAAATGGCCTCAAGTGGATATCAGGCCAGCCAAACTAATGTGAGGAGCAAAGCAGACTTTATAGAGGCATTTTATCTCCTTCAAGACAGAAAAAAACATCCATGATAAAACAATGTACCATCTTCTCATATCATCCTCTTATCAAATCAAAGACCCAATGGCGCCAACTATGGTAGTATTCTACTTTAGTTTTTACTTAAATTTTTGTAAAGTAACATTAGGAATGGGGTTGCCTTTCAGCTCATACTTAAATATGGCACAGTAGTTTCAAAGTAGTTTCAGGATTTTATAGAATTTTCCATTAGAGCAGAACATTCATAGTACAGAAAGATAGTGCATGCTTTTATTCTATGCAAAGAATAAATCGTAAGTAAATTATGATTTACATATGACCCGATCCAAGAAAAATAGAGATGCCCTTTGCAAGCTACCTCTTCAAGCTTCTAATCTGGATAGGGCAAATGTTTTATGAGCCCAAGGCTACAAATAGCTTTGATCTACAGAGATTAGAGAGCCTATTTTATATTCTGTCCTTGTCTCCTGGATTCAGGTGCACCAACACCTGTCCTTTATACAGCCTGGAGCATTGCAGGAATCCGTACATTATCATACAACAGTAACATACAATTTGAGAGACTGAGACTGCCCTAGGGAAGTTAAAACAGTTGCAGCTGCAAGACTCAGATCCATTTCTACTGCTACAAAACAGCCCTTAACTGTTATGGACAGAGGAAAAGGTGTGTACAGTATTTTCTTTTTAAGAAACGAGAAGAGCAAGCAGCAAAAGCTGAATGGAAAATAGTGGAATTCCTAGCAACGCAGAAAACGTTATCATCAAAAGACCCCTTTTCAATGTCGACGCAGCAGTAAAAAAATAATCTTTTAAAGCTCTCGTTCAAAGTAAGCTGCGTTGGGGAAGGAAAAAACAACAATACAATGGTAACAACGTGTGCATTTTCTTTTAGAGGATTTCAGATTAGCAAAAGGGGGCCAAATCTAGGCCGGCGAAGAAAGCAGCTGTGGCATTGCAAACCACGCCTCTCCTCCACCGGGTCGCCCTCTTAGGAGGGCGGCCGACTCGAGGGCGCTTGCGCGAAGGGAAAGCTGGGCGGAAAGCGGGGCGAGGTTTCTCCTTCCCAGCCGCGAAACCCAGGCTGGGCCCCGCCCGCTTCTCTTTTCCCTGGGAGGCTGCCGTCGCCGCCAACGCCAGCATGTCGGAGAGGCTGAGCAAGCCGACGTGCCTCATTGTGGCCAGCGCCGCTGCTGCAGGTGAGGCCGGTGGCTCTGGCCCTCCCCGCCCTCCTCTTCGGCTCTTCCGGGCGAGGGCGGCGGACCTGAGCGCTGAACGGAAAGGCGAGGCAGGGGGTGGGGTTTGAGGGAATCGCCCCCGAAAGACCTATACTGGCAGTGGCAACATGGGGGTGGCTCTTCCGACCTTTGATACTCCGCTATGCGCATGGCTGGTTCCCACGCAGCTGGACGCAGGAGAAGGCTATTCCCGGCAGCTTGATCGATACAGTAATTGCAGGAGGAGTCTATCTGACTGCGTCGGAGTGATGGGTTTTTATAAACTCTGCTTCAAGTGGAGTTCCGCTTCTCTGTTTACATGGGCTGTACCGTCTAATGTTCCTGACAGCACCGCGGAAGTTATTTGCCGCTCTTTTCTCCTGCCCCGGATGGCATTTCCAATGCAGTCTTCAGCCCTGAGATTTCTTGGTGGTCTCCCATCCACGTATGAACCTGGCTTTTTCTTCCTCTCCTTTAATCAGCCAACATCAAGAATCTAGTTAGATGTCTGTTGCATTTTATGTGTGGTTAATCAGCATTCGATAATTGTTATGCTGTTACAAAACTTTTTAGTTTTTAATGTTTTTCCTCTTACGGAATTTAGGGTTGTTTTCTGAAGTTAGATAGCCTTAGCAAGTTTTGCCAATCCTGTTTTTGTATGTTCAAGACCAACATGAAAATTATTAAGTTTTTTTCTATGGAAGTTCTCAGTCATCCAGGTCATGGTTGTCCCAAAGGTGCTTTTTCAAGAGGCAACTGGACTTTCTGGTTTTTCTTTGA
>JANHJO010002869.1:33627-43993 GCA_032468235.1 Pseudoxyrhopus heterurus
GATTTTTTGGTTGTGAACTGAAGTGGTTGTGAACCAAAGCGGTTGTGAACTGAGGTTCCACTGTACTTGCATATTTCTTGTTTCATGTTTATAACACATGATGCAAATTTGGATTATGATAGATTATAGTGGTATCAAATCATTTGTGGAAGCTACTGTATGATTTAGAAAGTCAGTACTGAATTTAGCAGTAAGTTATAGATCTTTGTAATTTTATAGAAAATGTTTTATTTTTGTTTATTTGTTTATTTGTTTATTTTTATTTTTTTATTAGCTAGGTTTTTGAACTTGTAAAACACTAATCAAGTCACCAAGCCATGATTTTCACCCTACGTGTTAGAAATGGACAATGGACAAATACAATTTCACTTATTAAAACAAAACAAAAACAAAGAAAAACAATGAATCGGGAAAACCAGATATATATATTGAAAGCTAGGTAATTTCATAGTTAAATGGAACTTATTGCTGAATGTCTTTTTTTCACTAAAGCCATATCCTTTTGAAAATAACTTTCAATTTTTGGTGGGGATGGAGATATAATGAGGTTATTAAGCAAACCAGCTAAAGTAAATTTGAACCATAACATAGGTTACCCAATTACAAGTTTGTCAGTAAATTGCTTTTATTTAAAATGAGAGGAGGAAGGAGAAATACATATCTTTATATCACATTTAATAAATTTCATGGTATTACCATAAAGCTTTAAAACCTATAAGCCAGCTTGTAATGTGAGATTCTTCATTAAAGCAGAAAATTGCATGAAAAAAAAAATGTTCCACTCCAGTGCAACAGTTTCCAATATGATTGATTGCTGTGAGTATGTAGTGGCAAAAGCTAATGTGGCACATTCTGTGAATAAAAGCATTAACTTTTACTGAGTAAAAAATCAAAGTGACAGTGTCTAGGTATAAAGTTTTGAATTGATAACTTATAGCTATATTTACAACAATTGTGTTTCTCATTCAGTTTTTCCTATATATATATATTATTCAGACTGACAAAGAAACTGCACTATTTTCCACATATAATTATCATTTCATTAATTTACCATAATTTGTCTATTTTTACTGAAGAAATAATTTTAGATGCTGTATCAGTCTATAATCATTTATTTAAAAATTTTATATTACAAATAAATCTGCCTTTACTACATATTAATATTATGATATAGATCACAAAAGCTAACAACACAAAAATCCAGAAATACTGAGTTCATTTAAACAAGTCCCATGAAGAAGGATACTAGAAAATGAATTGTGGGATTGTGATCAATCAATGTTCTGTTGCATTCATCACATTTTTAGTTATCACTGGAAATTATACTCGCCAGCAACTTTGCTTTTTGCATAGCATCTTGCTACTACTCTCTAGGGTTTATTTATTATAATACCATACCACACCATAATTGGACAAAGTTCTTTCTCATATGTGGAAGAAAAAGACTTCCTTGTCTCGATGATGTTTGGACATAGAGGTAATATGTTTTTGGATGTTATGCCATTTGTAACATTCTTTTTGTTCATTGTCCAAGATCTTTCCTTCTTGTCTTCAACTTTACTAACATGTTATGTTCACTTTTTATTGTATTTTTTTCCGTTCTTCGAAACTGTCTGGACAAGTCCCTGCTGTTTTCTTGGCAAGATTTTTCAGAAGTTATTTGCCATTTCCATCTTTGAATGGCTAAGAGAAAATGGCTGGCCCAAGGTCACCCAGCTGACTTTGTGCCTAAGAGTGGATTAGAACTCATGATCTCCCAGTTTCTACCCTGATGCCTTAATCACAACACCAAATTACTGTTGTAGTGTTCATATTAAATGAAAAATATACTGCAAGAAATTAACATGTTAGCTTTTAGATAAATATATAAAATAAAAATACATAGAGCATAGGCAAGGATATGCATTGAAACATTTAAAACAAAATGTGAATATCCCATAGTAATCCTTGTATTGTATATTCATTATGATATAAAATTTATTTTTTACATATTTTCTTTGCTGCTTAAGACTGACTGACTCATGCATTTGTGCTTCAGGTGGAGTGCACTGACACTATTATAGTTATGTCTGCAACTAATATTTCAATTCCATTGAAAAAGACCATTATATATCAAATGGAAAGGATTTATTTCTCTTTTTTATTAACAACTTATTAAACCATATGGTAGTAAAATATGATTTACAGAGGCATAAAAGATTTGAATGATATGATATGAAGAAATGAACAATTTTATTGGTACTAGATTATATTTATTGCCCTCTTCAATTCTGCTAACAAAACTAATGTGCTTTTACTTTACAAATAGACTTCAGGCAGGTCAGTTTGTTCACATCCATCACATATAAAGCAGGACATTAATGGATACTGTAGTGAGCATTCAATAAAATGGAATATCTCATCCTTTATAGATTTGCTTTATAGTTTTTTTAAAAAAATAACATATATACTATAACAATCTACTAGAAAGTATTCAAAAATGATGGCTAATAATTAATTATTAATATTATTAAGCAGGGGTATGGAGCACTTCAGGTTTATGTTCCAGAAGTGTTTTGGAGTACATGGGAATGTGAATGCAGCTCTCATCTGCAATATCTTAATGGAAATGTCATTTTAGTGTCTCTGAAATGTTGGTACTTTTTTTCTACTTAGTTTACTGACTAATATAAAGAAGCAACAACAGATAACCAATATCTAAACATAGAGGAGTATGCCACCTGTGTCTGCGTATATTCAAAAGTGCATTGAGAATATCTGTGTCCTTAAAAACATTGTTGTGACTAATGAAAAACCATGGTTGACATATGAGGTTTGCAAGATGTTGAAAACACGGAATGTGGCTTTTAAATTTGGTGATATTCTGGCACTTAGAACAGCCAGAGCTAATTTGAAAAGTGCCATAAAAAGAGCAAAGCAAGCCCCTTGTCAGAAAGTTCAGAATTTTTTTCAGGACCTGACAAACTCCAAGCATCTGTGGCAAGGAATCCAAGCCATTACAGATTATAAGGTGACTCCATTGAGTTGCAAGGGCAACAAAGACTTTTTAAATGAGCTGAACATGTTTTTTGGAAGATTTGAAGCATCAAATAGTACCCCTGGAAGGAAAGCTGTGCCCCATCTTGATGAGCAAGTGCTTAGCTTTGGTGTTACCTCAGTCCGAAGGACACTGCAGAAAGTTAACATTTGGAAGGCAACAGGCCCTAATAATATCCTTGGGCATGTTCTTAGGAAATGTACAGATAAGTTGGCTTGTTATTGAAATTTTCAATCTTCCATTGCAGCAGGTAGCGGTCCCATTGTGTTTTAAGACAGCCATTTTGCCAGTGCCAAAAAAGTCTACAATTACAGGTCTCAATGATTACCATCTGGTTGCACTGACATCCATCATTATGAAACGTTTTGAGAAGCTGATAAAGTACATTATTATATCTAGTCTCTCTCCAATATTTGACTTGCTTCAGTCTACTTACCATCCATATCGCTCCACAGAGAATGCTATTTCTTCTGTTCTCCATCTGAGCTTGGTGAGCTTAGAGGAAATAAATGCTCGTGTGAATGCTGTTTGTAGTCTTCAGTCTGGCATTTAATATAATCGTTCCACAGCATCTAGTAGACAAACTGTGTCTTTTAGGCTTTAATACTCCTTTGTGTAACTGGATTCTTGATTTTCTTATTGATAGGCACCAGTATGTATGAGCTGGAACTAATTTCTAACATCATTTTCTTGAGCATAGGTTCTCCTCAGGGCTGCATTCTAATCCATTGTTGTTCACTCTGTTGACCCATGACTGTTGTGCAAGGTTTGTCACCAACCATATTGTGAAGTATGTGGATGATACAACAGTAGTGAGCCTTATTTGGGACAAAAATGAGAGGAGGTAATGAGTTTGGTGAATTGGTGTAATAAAAACAGCCTTGTTATAAACTTTGGAAAAACTAAAGAGATCATTGTCGATTTCAGAAATGCAGGCACAGCCACAGATCTCTAAGTGTTAAAGATTTGCCTGTGAAGGTGGTTAGTAGAATCACGTTTCTGGGTGTGCAGATAATGGGTAGGCTGGCTTGGTCACTTAACAGCAAGACAGTGGTGAAGCGGGCACAGTAGTGCCTGCATTTTCTTCATCATGTGAGAAAAGTACATCTTCCTTCCCCTGTCCTTCCCACTTTCTATAGAGGGACGATCGAGAGCAGCCTGTCATATTGCATTACAGTCTGGTTTGGAAGCATTACTGCTTCGGAGAGGAAGGTGGTGCAGAGAGTTATGAGAATGGCAGAGAAGATTATTGGTAGTTGCCTTCCATCTATCCAGAACATAGCACATAAGCGATGCTTGACCAGGGCCTGCAGTATTGTCTGGGACATTACACATCCTTTTCATGACCTGTTTTCCTTATTAGCTTCTGGGAGGAGGCTTCATGGTATCTGAAGCAGAACATCAATATTCGGTCACAGTTTTGTTCCATATAGTATCAACCTTGTGAAATCCCAAGCTTCCTCTTTACAGTATGTATTCGAGATGGACAGTAATATGTATGTATGTATGTATGTATGTATGTATGTATGTATGTATATAAGTATGTATATGTATGGGTGTCTATCTCTGTGTGTGTGTATACTCATATATGTGTGTATGTATAGTATGTGTATATGTGTTATATATGTGTACACTTTTGAGAGCAGGCAACAGAATTTCATTTTTAGTGTGCGCTCAGTAAAATGACAATAAAGGTTATCTATCTATGAAATTGAAATATACAGCTAAAAAATCAACTGACACAAACATTGCGCAATAATAGCTATCAGTAAATACTACATCTTAGATTTTCAGAGAGTCAACTTGCTTACCAAACTCTTTCAATTTTCAAACATAGTCTCTAATAACTAATTAATCTTAGATTCTTTATAACATTTTCCTCACATTGTTGAATACATTAGTATACATTATACATTAGTTGCATAAACACACATATCTAGAGGGTATTTCTATACACTATTTGCCAAAGCCTGTGGCAGCTTTTACATTCTAAGCAACATCTTATAAAGTATCTGAACAGGCAAATGATTATGTAACTTTAGACTACATGGATTGGTTATTGGATTGGATTACCATTTTGTAACATTTCATATACTTGAGAAACTTAAAAAGCTACAATAGTATTGTATTCCATTTTTATGTAAGTCAGAACACAATCAAAATCCAAAATTAAAAAATTGATACTTTTAAGTATCATCATATCACTGCAGTTCCCAAAATCTTTAAAAATAACATCAATAAAAGAAAAAGGCACATCAATCTATAGCCATCATTAAATTGGAAAGTAATTCACCCCTCAGTTAAACTCCCAAATCTTTGATATTTTTCATTAAAAAGACTTGATTAAAAATAAAATATGACTCTTATTTTTTTAAGATGAAAAATAGGCCTGGAGGCAGCCTGAGAAACAAGATACTTTTTCCAGGGCAAAAAGACGGAAAATATCAAAAAGATGTTGCTATATAGTGAAACATCATTAATTGCTGTTAATTTTTCCCATCTTTTTATCTGCTATAGTTCAATTACTTTAAAAAAATGCTCCTGTGCCATGTTTCTTTTTAAACATTTTCTTATTAAAAAGAAAATTATAATAAATAAGTCTAATAGTTATACTTCTGCTATCTGGTTTATATATTTGAAAAAATTAGAAAAAAGGATTTGGAAAAATTAACTTAAGGTAACAATTAATTCTTCTTAATAAACCATTATTTCTACGTTAAGAAACTTCTCTGCATCAAGGGCAAAGAAAAAGAAGAAAATATATTGCAGAGGATATGTTTATATATGAAATAACAAGATAAGTTAATAAATTTCTTTTGTTTAGTTTTTTAAAAAGCAAAAGTTTCACTGCTACAAAATTGCCTTGTAATTTAGGAAGAAATGCATAACCTTGCTGATTTTTGCAATATTAGAAAATGGCCCTTCATGTGATTATCAGAACAAAGCAACCCTTCAAAAGCTCAAAACACTCAGCTTGTTTAATCAGCACCATAATGTTAGTGGGGCCTATGAAAATAAAGCACAGAGAGAAGCAACAGGTTGAAGGTTACCCAGAAAGTCAATGTTTAATCTAGTAAAAAAGAATCATGTTTGAAATAGCCTTCTCAATTAAGCCATATTTCCCTTAATATCAATTACAAAAGTAAATTCCCCAAACAATCATGGTGCTCAGGTTCTGGGTCATATTTGCTTTGAAACTCTCTGTCAGCCTAGAGCTCTCAATCATCTGTGGATGTTTTTTTCAGAGCATTTGAATCATTGGTTTCCTCTGACCTTGCCTGAACTCCACACAATGCATTAGTAGAAGAATGATACTTGAACATTAAATGTATGAGTGATCCACAGCATCAGACACATCCATCTGATTAATCTGTAATCACAGCTAACTGCATCTGAGTCACCATACACGAATCACAGCATAGTCTACTGTCTGAATCATATTGAAATAATTAAGCTTAATTTACAATTTGGGGTTAGGAGTCATGTTACATTAAATAATTATATTTTAAAGGTTTATCTTTAAACACTTGCAACAAACTGAATGCTGAAAATTTTTTCATGACAATTGTTGGTTGGGTGGCTGTGTGACAAATGCATTTGATGACAAGCTTGGTATAACAAGCTCTGTTCACATTAGTATGATGTAGATATTTTTATACATATTTTTATACCTAATCTAATATCATTCAACTGATGATTTTTTATTTTATTTTTTAAGTTGAAAAGAATTAAAATGAAATTGTACGTATTTTCCTTTTATTATTTAATTATGAGGCAATAGAATTAGGCATGAATATTCTAGTGTTCATTATAATTATCTCTATGTTGCTCTCAGTCTCCCTTGCTTTCCATATTTCAAAACATAACAAAGGAATATCTCCCATGGGGCTATTTTCTGATTAGACATTGTATGCAGCTAGAATGGTCTCAGAATGGGATAGAAATATAATAAAAAACCCAAGACAAATAGTACAACTTTATTTCCAACAATAATGAGCTAAATAGAAATAGAAATTCAGAAGAAATTCTCAAACACAGTGAGATTAGGAAGAAAGCAGAAACCTATTTGACAAAAAAATTTTTTTTTTTTGAGAAATCATTAGGCAGATTTCTAATGTTGTTAATTCTGTTATTGGGAAATTGTAAGAATGAAGAGCACATGAAGTTGTGTAGGCCTGTCTTTCCATTTTAACTCCTGATATTGTCAGAACAATCTAGAGAAAATGTTAGCTTTTCAACTCCAGGATTTGAAAATCCTCTATTTTGCCAACTTTAGGCCATAAAATAAGATAGTGGTCAGTTGAATACTATTGAAGATTCTGCTTAAAACATGCTGTAGTGTTTGAAAAAAAAGAACTCTTTTATATATTCCTTTTGTAGTTTTCTGAAAATAGCAAGTAAATTTATGATAAAATAACTTACTTTTTGTTTTCCTAAAAGTAAATCCGATCCTTAAATCACAAGGAATGAATGGAATTCCTTTAATATGTAGACCAGTGTTTGAATTCCAGCTGGTACCTGTTAACAATAATTAACAGTTGTTGAAACTTTTCACATAGTAATATCATATAGGAAGGATACATAGGAATTCAACCATACAATTCCTGTGACAGTTACCTCCTTTCACTTAATTGTTTCCCTTCCTACCTTCCTGCCTTCCTAAGGAAGCCATGTGATATCCTGACTACCCACTCACTAAAATCCTACAAAAGGGGTTCCCTGTAACCATGTTATTATCTCCTTATATTCCTCTTGTTTCCTGAATGTTATTCATGCTGATTGCTGTGCCTAATAAAGATCAACGTATTTGATGACATCTCTGACGTTCCTGATGTGCTGTTACTTTGTGGGCATGATGCCACCTTCATCAATCTGACAAATGGTAGCAGAGAATGGTTCCTGCTCTTTAAAGTGCCAGCCTGTGCCAACCTGTGCCAACCAAGATGCCAGTCTATGTGAGAAAAACCAACTCGGAAGTCACCGGTGGTGACAAGAGCCATCGCTTGCCAAATGGCAGCCCAACTCATGCTGAGAAGGGCTACCGACCAGAAAGAAAATGTTGAAGAGCTCCAGGTACCACCAAAAGAAGGTATGATGGGCACTTGGGCCACCCCAGCAGAAGGGGCAAGTCCCAGAATTCCACTGGCGACTTCGAGGCAGCAACTGGCTGCCCAAACCCCTACAAATCATTCCTGATCCGTGTCTCCTCAGCAAGAGACTGGAAGGGACAATATCTGCGAGGAGGGGTCAAAGAAGAGGCAGACCGACCAACAAATGTTGTACTGAGCCCAGCTGAAACAAATGAGTTCAGGTCTGTCATTCTTCAAGTCTTCGGCTTGCCAGCAGCAAGCGAAGACCCCATTAACGATTTGGGAGCTCTCCGGCAAAAAGCTGCAGAAAGAAACCCCAAATCTCTATCAGGAAGCCAAAAAACCAGACGACCCCTTGAGGTCATCCAGTCATGTCCCGCAATCCCGTTCACCTCGCAGACTGAAAAAACCAACACATCCCTGTTCTTGTACCCTAGTGACTCCTTTCCCAACATTGCAGCCTACAGAAGAGCCACCCAAGGTGACCTTCCAGCACAAGTGCGTGATACAAGATTACCGGCACCATATATGACACCTTAAGGTTTCTCCTTGGGCAGTTCCTACAACTGCAGCAAAAAGAGACAGCAGCCAGCCAAAAGGCTGACCAAGAAGGCAACAGTGGGGTCACCAAGCCTGACCACCCCAGACATGTCACCATCAAGGACTGACTGACTCCATGCCCAGGTGGCCAAAAAGACCACGGTGAGCCGGGCAACAAACAAATCTGGCATGTCTACCATGCCAGAGATAGACGCTGCCATAAAAACTCTTAACATGGCTTTTGATACCACTTTACAATTGCCTAAGGCCAGCACGTCAAAGATGGCTGGCTGCCCAGACCTCCTCACTCTGAGATGCCCTGACTCACCTGCTATGATGATCTTCGAGGACCTCCCGGCTGGAGTCCTCACTCCAATGGTGGCTGCTCACCTGGCGATGATCCCATTGCCATCCGCTGATCTTTGATCTTCCGATGACTCAGCAAGCCGGTCCAAGTCTTCCCACTGGTCCTACACTGAAGCCGCCTCTTCTGGGGCCATCTGGACCTTGACAGCCGGAGCTGGAGATCCAGAGGCCTGCCTGCGGCCTTCTTCAGGAGCTCAGAAGGAAAGAACCTTCCCCTCCGAAGCTCAGGACAGAATGAGCTTTGCACAACCACACTTTGCAGCACATGCGCAGTTAGACAATGATGAAGAGAGATGGCAGTCGATAGAGCCAAGAAGCTACAACCTCAGCGTCTCCATCCTAATGCCACCAAATCTATGTAGGCAAGTTCATAACCCTGGACCGCAGCAGCTGTCAAATTTTCTTCCCATTTATTCTGCGACTTTGCCGACAGGGTTCAATAAGCTGCTTCTTTCAGGGTGAAATTTGCTGGAGTGGGCAAGGGGGATTTGGGTGGTCTTATTAAAAGAGGGCACATTATTTATGTTGATTGAGCCATCTATAAAGCCCTGGTCACCAGAAATAATGGCAATACATAACAAAGCATACAGTACCCTATTAAGTTCCATTGATTCTGCATTGTATTCAAATATTCCAGACAGCTTAACTCTGAAAGAAGTCTGGACAAATTTATTTGGAATGTTCCAAAGTAGAAGTGTAGGTGCAACTAGCTGGTTGTCTCGTGACTTTTATAGCTCTAGACTGAAACCAGGAGGAAATGTAAGTGAACACCTGTGCAAATTGAATGGAATTAGGGCAGACCTTATCCAGAGAGGGCAGAGAGTCCCTGAGGAAGGATTGATCAGTGTAATCCTTAATTCCTTAGATTCCTCATGGTCTAATTTCATCACAACAATGGATAATGTGAATGTAGAAGTATTCTGTCTAGATTATTTAACAGGTAAATTGATTGCTGAAAATGAACACAGACAAGACTGTGGCCAACAACACCATGATACCAGACCAAGCAGGAGGTCTGAATATACAGAAAATAATATCAATAATATTGATATTAATAATATCAATAAATACTTTATATGTGGTTCTGACAGTCACAGCACATATGACTGTGCTCAATACCAGCGTCCCAGGTCCACTTCCAACCAGCGAGGGGGCAAAGGAGACAGAAGGGGGCATGGTAGAGGTAATTTTGAGTGCAGACAACCCTACATTAATGGTGTTACCCAAGGCAATGCTGAAAAATTGAAATCTGGCCATAAGCAGCAATGGTTAGTTGACTCAGGTGTGAGCCAGCACATAATTAGTGATAAAAGCCTGTTTAAGGATTTAACAA
>JANHJO010002871.1:19752-32424 GCA_032468235.1 Pseudoxyrhopus heterurus
TCTGATTTAAAGCATTGTATTGTATCATGTAACACAAAACAATCCTGTCTGCCCTTTGAAGCATGTCTCAGCTTATTTGCATCACGATGACTACCTTTAATTATCCATTAATTAATTGAATTATTTATAACAAAGCAAAAGACAATTAACTATTTTTCCTCCATTTCCTGAAGGAGAAGAACGATACCTGGTAGAGTTTGTCTCTCAACAGATGAGAAACTGTGGTTTTAATTCAAATCAGGACAGTTAATTCCATCTGCTGACCATCTATCTAGGCATTGAAAAATCAAACAGATTAGAAACTATTTTGGTGTGCCTTATAGCCTCCATTTCTTTTTTCCACTGTGGGGATCGGCTTGGAAATCTTTGGTAAGAGGAAAATCCCATGTAGTTAGGCTTCTGATTCAGTTAAGCAAGGCCAATCATGTATCTGTAATTCAAATGCAATAGGTCTAAAATAATAAATTGAATAATTTGTGTGATTAAGCAGATGATATCTTGATTGCAATCAAAACTCTATAGAAGAGAGAAACTTTTAAGAGAGGTGCAAGAGACTAAATTTGAATCTGTTAACTAAGAGCTAGAAAGTCTCAGCTTCCAATCTCACTTCAATTGTGAGAGTCCACTGTGTAAAATGAATATAATTCTTTGCAGGAGTCTTAAATTCTAAGATCATAAAAGAATACAAGTTTGGTGTAGGCAACTGCGAGACTCTTAAACAGGACATAAGTGGAATATCATCCTGTCATATGATATTCCTTGATATTAACATAATGCCTTTGATATTGGATGAAATATATACCATCCAGTACTTTACTATTAGAGAAAAGCTGGTAATGATGGCTAAACAGACATATGAGATGCTTTCAAATGCTTCTTCAAATGGTTCATTTCTTTCTTGCTAATACCGACTCCATTGTAGGAACGTGTAAGAACACCTTATTAGCTTGAGACTACTAAAATGTCATTTTCTTGTTGAGTTTCCGCCTATAATACACAGTATAGATCCATTGTCATCATCATATTATTTTTTAATGACAATTCCATGTGATGTCTTCAATGGATTAACATCTGTAATTGTTCCAGCAGCTCATATATGGAGGGATTTCTTTAACAAAAAAAAAATCTGACTATGAGAAATTAATACTATTTTCTGCATCCTTTACTAAGAAGAATAAGAATAAACTGCACTGAAATGAATCTGGGCACTAGCCTTTCATATTTTTTTCTGAAACTAAATTTATCTTATTATATATATAAAACTTGAGGCAATGAACATACCTAATATTCATCCTTCTTTTTCCTTCAACAACAATCCTGTGTGGTGGGTTGAGCTGAGAAAGACTGATTGGCCCAAAGTCACTTAGCCGACTTTCATGCCTAAAGTGGAAATACAACTCACAGTCTCCTGGTCTCTAGCCTGGAGCCGCAATTACTACACCAGACTGCTTAATATTTAAAGCTCCCAATGTCACTTTCCTTTGGATTAGCCTGAAAAAAGATAGACGTGTCATTGAATCTTATACTGACACTAATCAAATACCATTAACCAGGGAAATAATGTGAAAGACTATATTTAAAATTGTATACAGTACTCTTTTCAGACACCAGTAAAATAAAAGGTCAAGGGATCGTGTTCATTTCCATAAGATCCACCTCAATTTTCATTTTTTGTAACACTTTGCTTCATGACAATCTTCATCTTTAAGACCTTAGGTATTACCATGAACTGCTGTGTATGTTATAATCAGCAAGAGAAAAGCAAATACCCCAGGATTTTTATAGGCCATCTGAGAACCATTATGGTGCATGCAGATTAAAATGTTGAATTAAGAATGAGAATCACTATCAAATCCTAAATTACTTCCTTTCAAAACATAGGGGGAAATCAAAAAATATTCAGAGTTCCACTTAGACTTGTGGTACAAAATCGTAGACATCTGTATTTTTTATCTACCTATATTTAATAAAATATTAGCTTTTCTCTGATAGCATCATCTGATCTAGAAGATGGGGCAGATCACAATTTCCAGGTTCTTCATCTGGCATGCTAGTGCTGGCTAGGTCTGGTTAGAATTACAGTCGATTTCATTTTGAGAACACAGACTAAAGGAAGCTGACATGACACAATGGAAAGAACAGCCAGGCAAGTCCATAGCTGGCATAAATATCTTTCTTCAGCAGAGATTCTCCACCCCCATCCCCCAAAGCAATCTGCACAAGCTCAGCTGCAATGCTCTGTCTGCCTTCCTGGCATCTATCATAGTAATAAATTGTCTCCGCAATATCAGAGGGCAGAGAATAGCAGAAACGGATGTAAATTCTGAAGTGGTTACAGCAGTGGCATCTTATTTCAGATAATAAATACAACAAAATATGGGGAATTGTTTCTTTTTTCCCTTCCTATTTGGAGAAAATAAGAGGGGAGATTATATCCATTTGATGTTGTTAATGAATATTTTGAACACTTGGTATAAGTGGACATTAATTCTCCTCAGTGCTCTGACAAAATTGTTCTCAGAACGTCTATATATTACTAAAATTCTCATTTTGGTAACCTTTAACTGGGCAAAATGGTGCATTGTAGGGCAACAATTTTTGAAACAACATGATTCCCAAGGGAATGAAATTTTGGGAAGTTGTGACTGCTTCAGTGCTGCCAGGCTGCTGCTGCCGCTACCACTGCTACTGCAGCCATAATCCTCATTTTCAATATTCTATGACAGTTTCTGAGCCATTCTTTAACTCCTCACTCTCTCTTCCACCCAGCAGCAGCCATTTACCTGCCTGCTGGGAAGCGAAGGGAAGGGACAGAAGGAGGAAAGAGGAGAGAAGATTTCCAGTGCTCACTGCCAGCTTCCAACAAGGAAATTCAATGGGGAAGCCAACAAGAAGTTGGAAGTCATTCCTGCTTCTGCTAATTTTTTGCCAGCTCATGGTCATTCTCGTCATTCTATTTCCAGAGATAAGGAAATATCTCTGAAATGATGACAGGAAATCAAAAGAGTATAATGAACCTGAAAAAAGAAGCTAATTAGTCAAACGTTGGTGAGCTTTTTCTCATAACACAAGTTCTCTACTGGAAAATTTGGACCAAATAGTGGAAACATAGAATGATGACATTCTATTTTATTTATTTATTTATCTAATTTATATAGATTGCATTATATGTTTGTTTTCTCCAATGAGTATGCCAAAACTGATCCTGGATCAAAATCAAACTTAGCATACCTTATGAAGCTAGTAATACTCAGGTCACTGGGCTATTTTATTCATTATACATGCTGTATCACCTAAACTCCATCTTGGCTTGAAATATCTTAATCTGGATGTTGATGATCTGGGAGCCTCTCGGGGGGGAGGCAAATTTCCTGGTGAAATCACATACTGGGACACTTTGGAGAAATTCAGATTTTATTTAATTTAATGCCTTAAATTGTAAAGATGAAAAAATGTCAACAAGAAAGAACCTGTTTTAAGTATTGTGTGACTGTTGTTTTGGGTTATTGCTAGAACACTGACTAAGCCTGAGCATTCAAGTGCAATTGCAGATTCTCCAGTTGGTCATTGACAGTTAGATGTGAGAGATAAATAAACCATCAAATAGCCTGAATAATTTGCACTGCAGGCAGATACAGTATGATGCCTGATCTGATGTAGGAATGTGCATGGATTTTTAAAGACATGCATTTTATTGTGGACTTTTTTAAAGACATGAAATACAGAATAACAGCTGATTTTATTAAGATCTCCTTCTCATATATTACCCAAAGGGAGTCCATTTTTGGTTTTCCTATTATTTATCTAACGTATGGCATACAATGTCAGGGAAATCAACAAATGCTAACAATGCAGCCCTGACAGCCTAAATTGCTAGTTCATTCTATTCAGCTCTTGCCTCCCTATCCTTGGTGTACCATAGCTTACACCAGGTGGATAGCAGTGCTTGGGTTGCTGGCTCTTCTGGACTCCTCTGCTAGTCTTGCCTCACCTCACTGGCTTCCGCTCTCCATACACACAAACACAGCTAGATTTTTCCCACCAAAGTGGTACCCATTTATCTACTTGCAATATTGCATGCTTTTGAACTGCTGGGTGGGCATGAGCTGGGGAATGAGCAATGGAAGCTCACTCCATCTCACGGAGCTGGGCTCAAACTACCGGAGTGCAAACCATTTCTGGCCAGCAGTTCCAGCGTCATTAAGCCATTGCGCCACCATGTCCCCAATATTTCCTGTTGCCATGGTATATACTAGGAAACTATTTTGTGATGGATGACCCTACAACAGGCTTCTCACATTATCAAAATATTGCATGAAAGCTGCAATTTTTAGTCACCCTGTGAGAACTGTTGGAGTAATCTCACTCCTATCTTCTTAGCAGTTGCTTAAAAATTGTATGCCCTGAAGGAACGCAAAGCACCAATTCATGATAATGCCATCAGTCATACTAAAAAAAAGTATTCTTACATTTGTTTTAATATTTTAAATGTGTGAAATGGCATAGAATCCCAGAGGTAGAAGGGAATATTTAGGTGATGAAGTCTACCAGGAAACCAAATTCCAGCATGTATCACAGATGGATGTCTAGCCTCTATATGAACATACCCAACAAATGGAAGCCATTGTGTCTCTAAATCATTGGGTCCACTCCAGAATTGTTCTTACTGTTAAGATTTTTGGTTATTTTTATTCAACTGGAAGCCACCTTCCAGTAATTTAAATCCATGATTGCCTGTCTAGAATGACAGAGAAGATGTCCCTTGGTTTCCTTGGTAGAAAGGTGCCTCAAGCCCCATACCACAGTACAAACTTGTAGCTACTGCATCCGCCCTGTGTTTCATCTTCTTCCTCCTACTGTTGACAAGACACGCCCAGGCTGGTTCTATGCAAGGTAGCTGCAACATGTGTGCCGTTCTCCAAATTGTGCATGTCCTTTCTCTGATGCTTCAGAAGGCTTCTGTGGGCTTCTGAAAGCTCATGAGAAGGCTGCCCCTGCCGTCTCCAATACATGTATACCAATGCTCATGCATACACTTCTCCAAATCTTATACAGCCTTCTTGTGACTTTTTGGAAGGCCTCACAAATCTTCCAAATCAACCTGAGAATGCAGTGCACAATTTGGAGAAGGTTGCTTACAGCCTTAGGAAGAAAGCCAGAAGGATGAGGACAGCTTCAACTTTACACTACAGTTCGTCTTCAATTTACAACAGTTCATTTAGTGACCATTCAAAGTTACAACAGGACTGAAAAAAGTAACTTATGACCGTGTTTCACACTTACAACCATTGTAGCATTCCCCCTGGTCACATGATCAAAATTCATATGCTTGGCAACTGGTTCATATTTATGATGGTTGCGGGGTCCTGTGGTCGTGTGATCAGCTTTTGTGACCTTCTGACAAGCAAAGTCAATGGAGAAGCCAGGTTCACTTAACAATCCTGTTACTAATTTAACAACTGCAGTGATTCACTTAACAACTGTGGCAAGAAGGATCATAAAATGGGGCAAAACTCACTTAACAATTTATGTTTCACTTAGCAACATAGATTGTGGGCTCAATTATGGTCGTAACTGTACTACCTGTATAGTAAACAGAGCTTGAGGTGGTACACCACAATGGCAGTGGCACTGGGGTTAAAGTAAAGGCCCAGGGGCTGCTGTGGTTGGCTGATACTGCCAAAGGCCCCAGCCCTCAACTTCAGCCTGGCACTGCTGCCAGGTACACTGCCACCAAGGAGTGCTGCTGTGTAGGGCAACTAAAAGGGCAAAAATGGTTGGGGAGGTTGATCAAGAGATTTCAAGAGGAGGTAGAGAAGACAGTCCCTTACCTTACTAAGGCTCAGGGCTAGGTAGAACTAGGTTGGATTCTCATCTAACAACCGGTGGGATTCAGTTAACAATAGCAATGGGGACTGCCAGGATTGCCATTGCTGAGCAATGCGGTCATGTGTCAACAGACAATACAACTGCAATGGAAATTCTGATCCCAATGATTGTTGTTAAGCAAGGACTACCTGTACTTCTTAGCTATCATCCTCTTTCGCCTTTTGAAGTCCAAATCTGGCAGTCTTACAGGGTAATATTTAAATTGGCACGGAAAAAAATGTAGCTGATAACTTTTGTGTTTTTGTTTACAAAGCAGTCTCATTTTATTCCAGAGGTATATGTATCTCCCATTTCTGCACCAGATCTAAAAAAGAAAATTTTGAGTCATTCATATTTAGATTAGGAAGGATTTCTAATGAAATCTATCATCTCTTTCTCCATTTTAACCAAATATTCTTCCTTTTAGACTTCTTAGAAAAAAGGCAAATGGCCATAATAATTTTGCTCCATCTTAAATCAAACTCTGCCACCATCTAACTAGAAATACAGGGAAGTAGAGGATTCTTATGTGGATTATGGACTAACCCTTATGAAAGATAAATGTTGTATCAATATGGAACAATAAAGCCAAACAAAATAAAGCAATCTGATGTTTCAGCAGCACATACAATTGTGTAATCTGAAATATTTCTGCTGGCAGCTAGGCAAAGGTTCCTCCAACATTGTGCCTGTTTAACTGAGGACACTGGGAATTCGCCTTCAGATCTATATCCACACTCCATAGCTATATCTGCATGAGTCCATTGATACCTCAGAACCCATGTTACTGAAGTGAATCTACCAATCTCATCTGAACATGTAGAAAGAGTGCAGAGAGCCTTCCCTTCTTGAGAGAGATAAGAACTATGGCCCGATGTCATTGGTTATTAATGCATGCCCCTACTCTGGAATTTACTTCCAGCAGAGGTACATTTGGATTCATTTCTACTTCCATTTTGCAAGATTATTAAGATATTTTTATTATGCTCTGGCTTGACTTTGAAAAGTTGTGTGTGACCATGATACTATATAATGCTATTGTCTGGTGCTGGGAGTTGCTGGGCGTTTTGTGAGGGAAGTTATATTACTTTATTGCTTTTTTGTTTCATTGTTCTACATTTCCTAGAGGATCAGTTGACTGGTCCAGTCTACATATAGTGTACAAATATAATTAGTTAAGTAAGTAAGTAATTTTGGCATACAGAAGGCTACCCTTAATGCATTCTGTGTTGAAATGCAGTTTATTGAATTCTTAGTTTCTAATATCCTAGGTAGGCCTCCCCAAATCTCTCCCTTTTGGAGACATTAGAACATAGAATAACCGCCTCAACCTCCGTGACACATTTGTATGGAAAGTTATTTTAGTTCAGCATATTTTTATGTTGCATCACAATGCACCACAGTGGTTCTCCACAGCACAGCAGGATGAGAAACTAGAAAACTGTTTCATAAGAATGAATAACTTATCAATTTTATTTATTTATGCCATGGTGTTTGTTTCTTCAGTCAACAGAATGTAACCTTCTCAGTGCTGTTTCAGGGTCCAGGCCAACATTACACTTCTGCAGATGTTCTGCACTAAAATTAAATTTTTGCAGCCTTGCACCCATTAATTGCAAAACTGATTGAGATGTTCTGATGAATAGATCCATATAACACTCAGCAGCACATGTCCTATAGGTTTCCTGCCTCTGTGATAGTGAAAATAGCTGAATAAATTAATCAAAGTCCTCATTAAATAGCAAAAGCTTACTGTCTTCCCTAGGGATCATCAAATGTAAACCAAGAGGTGAGAGAAAGGTGTAATACAAGGAATTTTTTTACAGATTTTCTTGATCAGAAATTAGTACCAAACTGAATGCAATTTCTGAGTATTTCTGGAAATCTGAACATGCCACATTGTCCATGGAATCCATTCTTCATATGGATTCTTGAAGTTGTTAATCTTTTCAAATAAGTTATTACCCCCAAAATAGCACAGTACAATCCTGCAGTTTAACAAGCCTGCAAAAGTAACAAATTATTTCCAAAAACCAGGTATGTTGTACTGTGAACCAAAACAGGAACTCATTATACAATGATCAGTCTGTTTGAGTCCAACTTGCTTCATAGGATTATTGTTGTAAGGAAAATAAAAAGCAGGGGTATTAGGTATATTCACTGACTTGAGTTCATCTATCTAGAGAGGGAGATAGAGATGGGGTAGGGGCAGAGTAAAAATCTAATAATACTTTTAAAAGATTACAATTCCCAAGGCCCCTTGAGGGAATCCATGAAACCCAGTTTAAAACCTTATAGACAAGTTCTGAACTAGAGGATCTATTGTTTAGACTTAATTACCTGCATAGATATTGGCATATTGGCTCTGTACTGGTAGCCCTTGACTTACCACCAGAATTGGGACCAGAATTTCCATTGCTAAGCAAGATGGTTGAATCACACCCAATTTTATGACCTTTTTTGTGATGGTTTTTAAGCAAATCACTATGGTTATTAAATGAATCACTATGGTTATTAAATGAGTCATTAAATAAATCTGGATTCTCCCCCCCCCCCCCAACTTGGCTTGTTGAAAGACAGCTGGGGAAATCATAAATGGTGATTAAAGACCTTGGGATATAGATACATACTGGCTGCTAAGTGCCTGAATTTTGATCACATGACGATGTGGGATGCTGCTACGATCATAAATGCGAAGACCAATCGTAGATCGCTTTTTTTTGTATTGTTGAAACTTTGAACTGTCACTAAGCGGTTGTAAATCAAGGATTACCTGTAACAAATAGCAGAAAAACCCTTCTCTGCAGATATTTTCAGGGGATCAGAGTAGGCCATATTGTATGTTTTACTGCCTACCTATACTGAGATCCCTGCAATGGCTTTGTGAGATGGATAGTCTAATGTAGATCGCTAGTATTACAAAACTAGTAACTAGGCAACATCAAAGTGGCAAATAATAATAGAAAGCTATGGACAGCAGCATAGCTCTTTTGCAAATGAGTTTCCAGAAATATGTACTATTCCCCAAAATGAGCACAGTGACTGACTATTCCTAAATGCATACAGGAGCAAAAAAAAAAAAAATCTTGCATGCATTTTCCAGGGTATCCATCATGGAAGAAATTCCTCTTTTATGATATTTTCTATAAGTCTTATTGTTTCTTAAGTGCTTTCCTCTGCCAGTGACAGATATGTATATACAACTGTTTGCATCTGTCTACAAAAGTAAATTACATAGATGGAATTAAAATATTAAGTGTAACACATTATAATGTGTATGAAGTGTGGTAGGAGGATGATAATAAAGCAGTTCCTTTGTTTGTCTATCATCCTTTAATATCCTTAGAGTCCAGAAAGCAATTTAGAGCTATGTCTAACTTACTCAGCAGCCCAGCTTTATCATACTATTAACAGTTTTTCAGAGTGTCAGTGTGTACCTACTTTAATATGGTCTATTATTCTTGAACGCATACATAATAATATTATAAACTACTACTATAAATCACTTCCACATTCACTCATACATTCAGAGGCTTGCCTCCCTCGTTGTTTTTCCTCTCATCCAGGAAAATGCTTGAAAAAGGTGTGAGGGAAGGAAATATTGAGAACTGTTCTGTCCCATTTAATGGTTCAAGAACCAATCATTGAATCAATCCTGGGTCTTCCTATGGAGGGCAGATGGAATGCCAGCTACATAGACTATATCATGGGGTGATGATCTTAGACGTTCTTCTGTGGTTTGATTGCCAACTACAATGGAATTTATAACCAGAAAAATAAAAAGGGGAGAAATTGGCATAGCAAAAGTACCAAAATCATACTTTTTATGTCCTTTTGAAGATATAATTCCAGCAAAAACATGCAATAGACTCAGTCCTAGTTTTTGTCTTGATTAATTCAAGATAATAGTAACTTTGTTCTTAGGTCATCACCACTAGGTTTGTTTACATACTTCTATCTGATGCTAAAGGTTCTGAATTCTTCCACTTTTTCTTTGCTTGATCTACTCAGTAAGACATCTGAATGACTACCAGTTCTATCGTCTATATCTGTATGAACTATTGTAAATAAATTCACTTCAATAGCAGTTATGTAATTATGTTTCTATGATTAAATAAATCAAGCTCATTCAGAGGCCCTCTTGATAATCACTTCATATAAAATTCTGTACTATTGAAACTACACACTACCATAAATGCAGAAGTTCAACAGGATCACTTGATAACATGCCCTGAAGTCATGCTCATAATTAGTTAGGTAGCATCAGACACCTGCTGAGACCCAACTTCTTAAGAACTTCTATCAAATCCTTGAGCCATATGTTTTCTTCTTTCTGATCATTGAAAGATAAGTAGATTATTTACTGCTTTTTAGCAGATGTAGATAGTATTCAGAGGAAGCAATAAATGAAAGCTTAAGAAGTAAGCCTTGGGGTTCTTAAAAATCTGAACTTGGCAGTGACTGATATTTTGTTCTGCATTTCCTGAAGCTTTGCCACAAGCTATAAGTTGCCAATCCTTAGCAAGGTAATATATCAGGAATAATCAGTATCACTGACAATATTAGTAATGTCAGCATTGCTCTCAATACTGAAATATTTTGCCTTCTCCAGCATTTTTTGTCATACCACTGGGGAAGGGGAAAAAATAGTTGATTTTTTTTTCAGGTTTGCATGGATGTTTTCCTTAATTTTTTGCATGTGATCCCATATGACACAGCCTATTCCCAGAACACATTAATCAGGCTTTCCTGAGGACTAGTTTCTCCCCTGAGCCTCTGCACCATCTAATAATGGTCCTAGGCTGAGACTTCTATGCCTCACCTGCCCCATGGATATCTGCTGCAGACATATGGCATATGCAGCAGCAAACATCATCGAGCACTAGCTATGGCCAGGAAGAAAGACAGTCAGCATGAAATCCGACCATCTCTTTTCCTGTCCCACAGGAGAATCAAAGGCTTGTTGGGAAGACTTCCTTGTGTTCACATTGGTCTGAGATGTGGCACTGGTTTAGGGTGAAAGAATCTTAATTCCTCAAAACATAGTAAAGGTTCCCCTCGCACATACGTGCTAGTCGTTCCCGACTCTAGGGGCAGTACTCATCTCCATTTCAAAACCGAAGAGCCAGCGCTGTCCGAAGACGTCTCCGTGGTCATGTGGCCGGCATGACTAAATGCCGAACGCACACGGAACGCTGTTACCTTCCCACCAAGGGTGGTCCCTATTTTTCTACTTGCATTTTGACATGCTTTCGAACTGCTAGGTTGGCAGAAGCTGGGACAAGTAACAGGAGCTCACTCCATTACGCAACATTAGGGATTTGAACCATCGAACTGCTGACCTTTCTGATCGACAATCTCAGCATCTTAGCCACTGAGCCGCCACATCCCTCTGCTATACTGGCCAACTAATGGAAGGGGTGGTGAAGACAGAGTGCTTGGTAGGGTGTTGGTATGCATGGATAGTCCTTGTACAGTCCTTTGTTTTTTCTCATCACAGCTGTCTTCCAACACACATCACGTCAGCGATCATTTCCTTCATTCATGATGCGGTTACGACCAGGTTAAGAAGAGCTTTGTGCTTTGTGGTTACTTTCACTCTTCGTTGACTGACACGTAGACTTCTCTGAATTCAACTGACAATAGCTTGTTTGCTATTTTGCACATTTTCTCTCTCCTTGGGGTTATTCTCAGACGATTCTGCCTCTCTCAACATGGTGTCAGCTTTTTTATTATAATACTGACAAAGTCTGTCTAGGTTTTTTTTAAAGATCTTCTTTCCCAGTTTCGTCTTATCTGCAGACTCTGTGTGTGTCAGCTCAATTCCCTCATCCAAGTCATTCATTTAAATGCTGAACAAAAAAAGGCCCCAGGACAGAACCCTTTGGCATTCTGCTCCATGTTTCCTTCCAAAATGAAAAGAAGCTATTGATAAGCATTCTTTGGATATAGTCATTGAGGCAACTGGGAAGCAATCTAACAGTGATGTCATCCAGCTCATATATTACTATTTTATTAAGAATATAAGGAGCTACACTATGCCTATAGTGTTTCCTTAATCTATTTGTGACAAGTCCATGCTGGATTCTGTTAATTCTACCATGCCTATCCAAGTGCTCACAAAGATGCTGCTTAATAATCTTTGAAAACTTTGTCCAGTATGGGCATCAAGCCATAGGTCCTCTTTCTTCCTCTTATGGAATATGGGGATGAAATCTGCTTTCTTCCAGTCTTCTAGGATCTCACCATCCCTACAGGAGTTCTCAAAAAGTTACTGACAGTGGTTCTGTGATCATCTCTGCTAGTTCCTTCAGTAATCTGGAATGATAATTCCTCTGAGCATAGAAGTTGCATTTATTTAAATTAGCTAAAAATGTTGATGATTTTGGTGTTGAAAAAAGACTCCCGAGAATACCAAGAAAAACAACAAACAGGTCATTGAACAAATCACCCCAAAGTTCTCACTCAAAGAACAAATGACCAGGGTCATATTATCCTACCTCTGACACATTATACAAAGGCCAATATCTCTGGAGAAACTTCTAATTCTAGAAAGATAGAAGAGGATGGCCAGCAGCAAGGTGTATGGACTCAATTACTGTGATAATAGATGCAATGTTCTAAGACCTGAAAGACCAAGTTAAGGATAGTTATCATGGAGAAAATCTATCTACTGTATTTTTTGGAGTATAAGATGCACTTTTTCTACCCCCAAAAGTGGGTGGAAATGTCTGTGCGTCTTATACAGTGAATGTTGCCAAAGCCCCACCCACCCACCGGCCCCCACCCTTTGGCCTCTGCCTC
>JANHJO010002871.1:46479-62297 GCA_032468235.1 Pseudoxyrhopus heterurus
AGCATCTGAATTTTGATTACATGATCATGGGGAGGCTACAAAGGTTGTAAGTGTGAAATATGGTCGTAAGTCACTTTTTTAGTGCGTTGTAACTTTGAACGGTCACTAAATGAACTGTTGTAAGTCAAGGACTACCTATATAAATACAGTGCAATAAATTGTAGTTCATGATTATTCTTCCAAATCTATTGGGTGAAGGGCATTGGGCAGTTACTTCAAACCACTTGATAGACAAGTTATCCAACCCACAGCAACTAGGCAGGAATCAGCATCTGGTATCTTTGGCAGTGGGCAGAACCGTCACTACTGCCAGCTTGGCTTAGGCTAACAGTTGTAGTCCAAAATATTTGGTGGCTGGATCTGAGGAAGGGGAAGCTCTTTAAGATTCAGAATATTTTCTTTAGTTAAAAAATAAAGATGATAAGTTGTCTTTCTCTTGGTCAGCCTAAGAGAGACTTCGGTATTTTGGTATCTTTCTGTCAGTCAAGGGGCCCTTCAGGTGTTGAAAAAAACCTGGCCATGGGCTTGTATATCAACCTTCACAAGTTTATGCATCAGTTTCCTCATATACATTACATGAATGTTTGTTAAAATACATCTGGAAGATACTGGGTTGGGGAATACTGGTTTTATTCTTCAGAGATAGAATATATCTCTGTCTCAGAGTACAACAATGCAATGCTTTTCACTGCTGTGAATGTTACAAAAGCAAAATGTTCCATAAGCTTGGGGGATGTTCCTATAAGACACTTTTTGTCCAATAATGCACCATCTGTGTTCTTATGGCCCAAATCAACATCAAGTACCAGGACATGGTGAAATTACTGGAGAATTTTTCAGTATTTCTAGACATTCCATTGCTGAACCGAGGGTTCTTAAAAGTATCAAGGGAGAGTTGGAATGAAAATTTGAGGAATTGAAACTCACTAGCGAAGCAAAAAATATCAGGCTACAAGCTAAAGGATACACTGCTTATGTTTAAGGAAATTATTCAGAATACGTTGTCATTATATTTGGATTATGTATTTAAGAACAAGGGCTATATATAGCTTGGTAGTACAGCTCATAGCGTCCAGGTTTAGTTCCTGGGATCGCCAAATCAGTCTGAAAAAGATTCTGGGTGAAATCCAAGAATGAGCTACCATAATTTGCCTGCAAAACTCTGGGCAACCACAGTAATTATAGTTTCTTATGTCGCTTCACTGCCATCTAGTGGTTGTCAAGATTTTTGCGGTCCACATAGATAATGTTACTCTGGCAGAGCCTTTGACAATATGGAATATTGGCCTGATTCAGTATCTTCTTATTCTCCTGTTTTTATCCATCAAATGATTAAGTTTTGTTGTGGTTAACACTGAGTTACTTTTCCTTTGGCAGGGACTGGTACTCAACAAGCTTGGGCGAAGAAATTTGGCTCAGAAGGTTCTTCAGGATGCAGTCCAGATACAGAGTACCAGCCACAAAGCCTGGAACAGCCTTGGAGAAGTCCTTCATGCTCAGGGCAAAAATGAAGCTGCTGTTGAGTGCTTTCTGATGGCTTTGGACCTTGAATCCAGCAGCCCTATAATTCCATTTACAGTTATTCCAAGGGAGTTGTGAATGTTTAGTATTAACTCATCAAATGTGTTCTGTGGCGAAAGTTTAGGTGATAAGCAGTCAGTTTACAAGTGTGTGTGTGTGTGTGTGTGTGTGTGTGTGTGTGTGTGTGTGAATAAAGAAGAGCTTTATTCATGGTAATGATTCTGTTTCCTTGCACTCAGAGCTCAAGATAGCTAGCTAGTTGATGGAAAACATTACTCTATAGCAGGGGTGTCAAACTGGTGGCCCACAGGCCAGATGCATCACGTGCAGGCCACGCCCACCTCAGCTCTGTGAAGGGGGAAACATCACGAAACGTCATGTGACGGCAACGTGACGTGGTGAGTTTGACACCCGTGCTCTGTAGCAAATAGAGCTGTTGCAATTTGAAATGCTGCCTAGGTACAGTGCAGACTCAGCTGCAGCTATGTATGAGAGCCACAAGAGGCTCATATTCTTTTAATCCGTTTCTTACCTTTTACTGCAAGGAATCAATGGTGGATAAGTGAAATGCCTCTCAAGCATGGGCTGTACTTAAGCCTACTGGTTTTCAAGTCTACTTTACAATGTGATTATGCTAGTACTTAATGGATAATGTTTGTAGTATAAGCTGCATACATCTCTGCTCTTTGTCATGTTTCCATCCATTGAAAATTCAGTGCAAGAAAACAAAAACTTTTAAAATTCACTCTTGGCACAATACTTGAGCTGCGACCATTTAAGCTGATTCACTACCAAATTCTACCTTAGTTCATTAAGCTACAACATATCTGTTTGGTTGGGTTATTTTGTTTTGCTCTGAAGACTATTTTTGATCTCCCATTTGAGATGTCAGTTAGTCAGACTTCCAAGGGGAGTTCTCACGGCATTCTTTTAAGACTTATAGACTTTAGGAAATATATGATTTTAAAAGGGTGAGAATGTCAGGTGGACACATTCTTCATTCTTTGCCTTAAATTATTGTGGCATAGGATATAAAAATAAAATAAATTTTGAGAAAATAATAGGCATTTCCACAATACCGATAGAAGAGAATATTTGTAGCTCAGGGTTGAACTGTGGGGTCCCAGGTGCTCTGATAGCTTGGTTGTTTCCTTGCCCTGTGAGGGCAAGCCCCTTGAATATAAAATGACAGCAAATTCCACTCCCTACTGGTGATGTAACCTAGTTTAGTAATGAAACATTTGCAAGAAAACAAGTTCAGAGAGCACTAAGTACCCGGTATTTTCAGAATATTTTATTAATAAAAATTAGGGCAGATCAATTTTAAAATTTCAGCAAGGATTTTGTTCTAGACCACAAGAAGTTTTGGGACATTAAGACAAAAGGCTACTGCTTGAGATACTGACAGGGACACATCTCTTACAATATCTTCTTCAAGAGTTCCACAAATGCTCCATAGCTGGCGATCATTAGAACTAAAGATAAATCATTGAAAAGTCACCAAAATTGCTTGAACAAAACGTGTATCATAATGGACACGTTGGGATGCACAAGGGACAAAATTATTACATAATTTGGAACCTATGGGTTTGGGACCTAATGCAGAATATTACAACGGTCTGTGAGTCTAATTTGTCAAATTTTAGGCTAAATCAGTTTGTTTGTGCTCAGGGATGTATAGAATAAAATTACAGGCATCTGTGCAAGTACAGTAACTAGATATAACTGTAGCTTCTTGGTTCTTTGTATCATTTTATCCTTTTAAGAGACTTCTTGCCTCTTAAAATTTTCTTTTCAGTTTAGAAATCAGTCTAGAATAGTCCTTTTACTAATATTTCAATTGCATTGGTATTTACTTTTAATTAGGCTGCTGTGATCATTCTGACTGATCTCATGTACTTACCTGAGCTAGTTCATTTTCCCATAAAATATACTATCAATAACCGGATTAGATAAGATAGGTGTAAGCACCTATGATATGGCTATCCAAACTTACCTGCTGTTGCTTTCTTTCTAAATCTCGATTTAAAATAGGATTGGGGGATTTTTAGTCTTTAGGACAGTGGCAAAACTGGGGTATTACAATTAATTTTCAGGAAGTAACTAAGGCTTACTATGGCAGTGATGACTCATCACCTGGCAACCACCATTTCCCTCCTTGGTAACCCGGTAAATGATGCTGCATCTTCATAAAGCAGTGCTCCGGTGAAAAATAGGATGAGGTTGATGAAGCAAACACGAATCAGAATCCATGTTAAGACTAGGACCAGACATTCTTGGATATCTGTTTATTAGCCTGTAAACTTCACATTTGTGCATAGCAGCCTCAGTAGTGTTTAATGGTTATGAAACTTTTCATATACTGTGTAGTAGTATACGTAAAATATTGAATCCATTAAACTCTGAAGATTGGGTGAGTTTAAATAATTGCAATTTGGTGTATCAACATAGATGCTATCTTATTTTATTTACAGCCAACTATTCTGGAAACTATTATTATTTATTTATTGAGAATCTTATTTGGGCACTCTTCAGCCAAATATGGTTTCAATTAGATGCCACCAACAAAAATAATACTGTATCTAGTTATTACAAATCCATTCCATTAATTTATATAAGACTTAGTCAAAACTCCCTTTTGTTGCAGTATGTGTTTTTGCGAAGGAGAAAACTTACAACCCCTACCAGGGATGGGTTGTTTTATGGGGTTTGATTATATGATGGATATTTTAAATTTATAAACTGCCCAGAGTCTCTTATTGTTGGTTGGCTATATAAATGTGTTAATGGATGGATGGATAGGTGGGTGGATGATAGACAGATGGATAAACATAGCTGACCTACATCTTACTAGGTGAGGCCATTTTGAGTTACAGTTTGGCAATATCTGGAGAGTCATAGATAGCCATTCCATCTTAGAGAAAGTAGAAAAACATGAAAATTAATTATGTAAACGTGATTAATTAGGAACTTTTCACTGATGAATGTGTGGGGCTTGAAGGTCATTAGTTGCTTAGAATACTTCGGTAGATTATAAACAATTTGCTCCTTTTGCTCTTATGTCCATAATTCTCCAAGAAATACTACATCATATCATATTTCATTTGGAAGCCAGTCTGCAATGCCTTTGAAATTTAATATGCCTTTTCACAATGAGACATGACAACACTAAGTTTGAAACAGCTTTCACCAGATGAATAAACAAATCCCAGGGAAAAAGATGTGTTGTGCATATAAGGTCATTTCCTGCTGTTTCTCATTCTTTACAAATACATCAATGTTCACAAATCAAATCCTGAATGATGTCTACTTGTTGCAAAAGACAATTTAGTATATTTCTGTGGGGTTCATATGGAAGGTAAAGGGAAGTATCCTATCCAGGAAGAATCAAGGTTGGTACCATATTATGGAATTGAACCATGGAATCAGAAGAGACCATTTAAAATCCAGTATAAGAAGAAGACTGTCTAGTTTCCCTTTAAACATTCATGGAGTCCTCCATCTTTTTGAGTAATTATTTACATGATCAAATTTACTATTGCAAACTTTTCCAACATTAATTTGGCATATGCAGTTCTTTTATCATAAATATGTTGTTTCGTGCTCTACCTACTAAGCTAATAAAGAATTTGGCCTTCTATAAAGTGATATTCCTTTCAATTATTTGAAGAATGCTATCATATACCACTTCAATTTTCTTAAGGTTAAATATTTCCACTTTATGTAATTGACAGCCATAGCTTTTAGTTTCTACCGCACGCTCTGATCATTCTTACTACATTCTCTGAACTTGCTCCAGTTTGTCTTAAGTTTGAAACCGAAAAATGGATTTAATACTGGAGGTAAATTCTGATCAATACAGCATAACCTGACACCAAGTTTCATAAGATTTGGACTATACTTATGTATACTGAATTTGCCTTTTTGACAGCCAAATGGAACTGCTACTCAGTTTGTAATAATCCAGTATTCAAAAATCCTTTTCACAATTAAAATTACCAAGCCAAGTGATTCCTAATGCATGTTATATTTAATTTCTGTTATCTCACTTCTCTAATCTTTCCAGATTATTTTGAATTTTATTTCTGCCTATCCAATCCATTTTGTGTTCTCTGCAAGTATATAAGCATTAGCATTTCCTTTCTTCAGTCAACTCAAGACATTAATAAAAATACTGAAAAGTAGAGGAACCAGGACTGAATCACGTGGCACCATCACTATTTCTCTACAATTTGATGAGGAACCATTAATATGCTTTTCAGACTACCTATGTGTCACTTATCAGTAATGCCACTAAATTTACATTTAACTACTTTGCTAATTACAAAGTCATGGAATACTTTTTAATGCTTTTCTGTAATCGAGGTATATTATGTTTACAGCATTCCTGTAATCTACTGGTGTTACCAAAAATGCACTGCGCAAAAAATTAAATAGTTCTTTTGACAAGACTTGTTTTGCTTACCTATGCATTGCTTATAAATCATTTTATGTTCTGATCCAGAATATTTTCAGATACCAGTGTTAGCTTGACTGAATGACAGCTCCCTAGATCCCTCTTTCCTCTCTTTTTGAAGATAAGAGTCATTTACTCTTTTCCTATTGCTTGACACTTTACAGTATATTTACATTATGTAAGGGGTCAGCTGAATCCCATCAGTAAGTTCCTTCATTATCCTAGGATGGAAGTCTTCTGGCCCCTGAGATTTAAATTTACTCAGAATAAATGCTATATTTCTATCAATCCCAAACCTGTTCTTTATTCTGCTCTTCAGAATTACCAGATGAATGTATGTTCTCTCCTAAAAGAAGACATTGCTCTTATATGTATCTCTTTCTTTTCGGGCCTTTATTAAATTTGAATGGACAACTACATTGCCTTCTTCAGAATTCACATTTTCCTTATTTGGATTACTTGTGTTTTTCAATTCTCTATTTTAAGATGTCCCATCTACCTTTGCAGGGTCCCTTTCTTTGTGAAATCACACTGGCTGTTTTTGCAGTCTTTCAGAAGAATTATGCCTTACATCAGAGTTTTCATAACTGTTCTGCTGAAATGTAATATCCCTGAGGAGTTCCATGACACTACAGGAAAAAAAAGTTCATCATCATTGGGGAATTAGAGTGCACTCAAACAAAACCAATTTTCTAGGGTGAAAGTTTTGCTTTTTAATCAGAGGTTCTGGGATTTTTTTTAAAAAAACTAACAGGTTCTGAAGTCAGTAAAAGTCAGAAAGCCCCTGCTTTAAATATCACCTTTTAAAGGAACCCCCACCTTTCTTACCATTGCTTTCTCGTTAGTTGCCTCCAGTCTGAATGTTGCTTATTTTTGCTCTCACAGTGGTTATGATTCAAAATAGTTCCTGGATTGTTCAAATGTGTTAATTTGGCTGCATCTTCTGCTTCCTCTGACCTAATTCTGGTGAGAAAGAGGTAGACAGAGATGTGATAAGTATAAATATGGTACGTGATCTCATCATGACTAAAGCAGTTCATGTGGAGTCATTATACAAATTCTCCTTCGGGTTCCAACGGGAATATCCATGAGGGTGAGAATCAGGTCTAAATAGAAAATGCTTTCCCATTTCCATAACCTCATTCACAGGCCATGAAAGGAATGACAGATTTTCACCAGCTTTTTAAAGCACATGATATCTTCTGCTTCTCCCGAACTACATAATTACCTTCTTGTTGTCAGTGTTCCAAATAATAAATTCATTCCAAGTAAGAACTCCGAAGCATGTGAATTCCTCAAAGAATAGCTTTATTGGAAATATATTGGCACAAATCTGGTGAAAACCAATTCTGAGGGGCCCCTTGATTTTCACCTAATTAAAAGTAAAAGTTTTTACTTCAACCCCAAACAATAAGTCACATGGCCCAATCATTGCAGTGTCCACTGGTCTCATGACATCACTCCTCCTTCCTCTGGCCAGGTGTGAGAACATCCTTGGTTCCCAAGAGAAAGTATTTTATTTTGACTACACAAGCCCAACTATCTCTAATCCCCCCTCCTTATCCTTCGCTCCAGTGTGGCAGCACTGAAGCTCCAAGACGGCTTCGCCCAGGTCAGTTTCAGGGTTGACACTTGTCTCAAAATAGAAGGACTAGAGAAAACAAGATGGCCCACAGACTCACCATTTGTAAGAATAGCATGGTGGCCACATCCCCAAATTTACACTAGACAAAAGAGCTGTTAGACAGCAACCTTCTATTTGATTGTGAAATTTAGTTTTGTAAAGCCAGTAGTTCGTGTCTGATTAAAAGAAAAAAAATATAAGAAAAGGAGGCATATAGATCACTTTGTCATGAAACAGTTCTACCTGCATAGGTTTTGTATCTCATGAATGTTTTGATTGCTTCAAAAAACTCTGCATTTTTCAAAGTGGCCCCCTGCCTTTGTTTTCCATCAAAACTCTGTTGTAGTTTTTCCCTGACTGCTTTTATAACAGGCAATCACTATTTCAATGTGCTACTGGCTATAATGTTTTCAGAGTTACAATAGTGTTGGGGGTTTCTTTGTGAGTCAATGCTAGGAGAATAGTTTACATAATACATGAAGGGGGAAAATCAAGCTGGGGAACTTATGTTATTTATGTTCATACTGTACCAGTTTGACAAAAAAAAAAGATTGAAGATTGATTTGTCCAAGATTGAATAAGGTCTCCTGCTATGGACAGACAATTGAACCAGAAGACCTCCAAGATCCTTTCCAGCCCTATGATTCTATGATTCTATTTACAAGAAATTAGGATGATAACAGACAAAACTTCCTGATCCTTTCCAAACAGATCGGTGAAGAAGAGGAGTATACCTACTTCAAATGAAGAAGGAGGAGGAGGAGGAGGAGGAGGAGGAGGGAGAAGGAATTATTATTATTATTATTATTATTATTATTATTATTATTATTATTGATGGTTTGAATCTTCAGGTTTGAAAGCAAAAAATGCTTTCATTTCAATGTAGAACAACAAAGACAGGCAGACCAATACTACTGTTATTATAAGGGTATGGTAACAGAATCTTGAAAGTCTGAATATGCTTTCTCCCTCCCCTCCATTATATTTATGAGAACTAGGGAGGGTCTTGTCTGAGATGCATTCTAAGGTTAGTTCTGCCCGGGACTCAGGTTTTCTTTAAAAAAACAACCATAGCAGCTCCTTCTCCTGATTCTCAATGTTATTCCTGCCCATTACATAGACTGAGTCAGCAAATAGGAGCGAGACAGATGTCATGGTATGCAGAAATGACCTTGGGAGAAGAGCCCTAGACCAGACAAATATCATGCAAAAGGGATTTCATCCCACAAGAGAAGAAGGAGCATGGGGGAAATCTCAGAATGGACTCTTCCTAGTTTTCTAGAAAATAAAAGTAAATGAGAGGACAAATGTTTTCAGACTTGCTAGATTCTGTTACTGTAATCTTACAGTAAAGGTGATCTTAGTGCATAGTTTGTGCTTCTTGTCTGGAGTTCTTCAAAGGATTGACAGCAGGTCACTGTCCACAACCACCTCATTCCCGCAGTTTGTTGTAGATTGCTTGTATAGTATGACTTGTACTACGATAAGGAGAAAATTTATCACTTCAACAGTGGAACATTTAAAAGCTATGTCAGGCAATCTGGAGATTAGATGGAAGTGACATCATGAGGGCATGCCCCTTCAAAATAGGAAGACGTCTTCATGCCGCAGTTAATGGGTTGATGAGTTCTTAAGCACTGTAAAGTGTACACCAGGTGATTGTAATAAGAGAGAAACTAAATAAAGATACATCAAGATACTTAAGTCAATTACATTCACCTGACAATCCAAACCTACTGACAGATTTTCCCTGCAATCGTGCCCTTTTGATTAACTGCTGCCACAATTAGAAGTGCCCTGAAAATTGCTGTGTTTATAAATGAGTAATAAGAAGGTTTCCTCGTCCACTTGTCATATGAGAAGTATACTCCAGCTGCATTGATAGTGACACACACTATTTCAGGAAAATCTGAGTTCAGGGGGTTAAGGATAGTCTGGTCCATGCAGGTCAAAGGTGTTAATCAACCTACTCGTCTTTGTCTGGCAGAGATAATTAGCAAATGAATGTTGCCTTGGAAGAGGATCCAGGGTTGTAAGTCCTCTTGTCCTAGGCTGATTACAAAAATATGGCTTCTAGTTACAGGATCAGTTTCCAGAGCATAAACCTGCTCAGAGTAGGAATACAGTATTCAACTCAGAGGACAGTAAGCTCCATTCTAATGCTTCCGTGCTTATTCCAAGAGAAAAAATTGTGGAATACACAATATATATAAAATTACAATTCTGCAGAAGACATACTTAATGTTCCATAAGAAATCAGTGGTAAAGTTGGAACTGATTAAATCCATTTGTTCTGATCCAGAAATATTTTGGGCCTATCAGATGATTGTTGTGGCCATCCATATGATGTCCAGAAAATTATGCTTGGGTGAGGTCAGAAAATCTCTTCATACTTTGACTGACAGATCATCCCATGCATTTAAAGAATATTCTGACATGGAATTGGTATTTCCAAAAAGTAGAAGTACCTGGTTGCAGAAGACTGACATTTTAACCATAAATATTGAAGTCCTACTCTAGATTTAGAAACATTGGGCCTTCTAAGTGGTATTTTTAGGTTTGGAGGAGCATTTTTCCAACTGCAACACTTCTATTGAAAAGGAATTGGGGATATTGGACAGATTAGTTGTTTGACACAACAAGGTTATGCCACCTATTTGAAGTTGACAGTGACAATGACCCTATGAATAGGATGCTGAAGGTCAGGACACACTGTACATTTCTTTTCGTTTGAACTTAACTAAAATAGTTAAATAATTAATATTTAACAATGTCTCTTTTGTCCCATTAAAATCACAATAGAGCAGCAACATTTGGAGATGCTCTGTGTTAAGTCTAGAGTTTTGCAATCCACATTATGGAGCTTTGGCCTGTATTACCTATTGCTAAATGCCCATCTTGAAATTGTTTACTTTTTTGAAATTTTATATTAGATTTTATAACTTAAACATTTTAAATCTTAAATTAATATTAATAGTTTAATGTTAATGTTATATGTTGTTTATATATTGATTACACTGTACAGTACCCAAAGCCCCTCTCTGAGGGAGGTGAGTGGTTAAGAAATAGGAAATATAAATAAAATAAAATGTATTTAAATATAAATAAAAATAAATAAGCAAGGACCTCCTAGAGGTCAGAGACACAGATGAAATTGAATGAGAATCTCTATCTCTTCATGTTACAAGCACCTCTCAGTCAGCCTGTCACAGGCAGAAGCAGCCAGAAACCAAGAGAGAAAGAATAGTCTTCTTCCATTACCATGTAGTATGTACCATGTAGTATGTACCATGTACTTGTCATGTTTCCAATGTCAAGCATCTCTGAGCATCATGGTGCAAACAGAAGTCATGACTGTAGTTTTCTTAACCAACGATCAAACCAAAAGCACTTTATGAAGATCAAGTTTAACTAGGCTTTCATTTGTCTTTACAAATTACTTCTGGCAACATGGGAATTCTTATGAACAATACTTCAGCAGTTAAATCAGCTTTATGTTGCTTCAGAGAAGCTCTAACCATCCAACTTGCTTTGGAGAATTAACCTTCTGTAACCTTCAACAATGAGCAAAATGTTTACATTGCCTGGAGGGATGAAACTCTGTTGATCCAGAACTATTCTAAATGAGCAGCTTCTAAATGGCTATTTGCTGTCTTTTATCAAGAAACAGCAGAGCAGAGAAACCAGGAGATGATTTATCCCCTCTTGTATTGGTGCTGACCTTTGTAGATGCTACTATTACCCTTCAGTAGACAGAATATGAAATGTGACTTATCATTATTGTGTTTATATATATTGCAGAACTATCAGTAAGTCTGGGGACATTCACAAAACCTTTGCAAACACAAAAGAAAAAGACACAATTGGGTACTGGGGATACTGTCAAACTATGCTGTCAAACGTTAGTTTCGAGGGGAAAACATTCGCCTCCCCTCCAAAACCATCATCACATCAAACCCAATATAGAAAGCGCAATTGAATAGCTATAAAATAGCCAAAGGAAAGTTCTGAATGTGGTTCATCTTCTCTTGCCCATTAGTTAATACAGCCATTAACTCTGGAACTTCAGGGAGGGAGGGGGAAGATCCAGATAGGGCAGTTCCAAAGTATCACCTTTTCCACTCACAGTTCCTTAATAGCAATTTAGAAGCAAGCAATGGTTGGTTTCACTTTTGCTGACTCAGAAATGCCAAAAATGGAAGCACAAATCACTGATCTCTCACACATCCTACAGCAATAAAAGGCCTCTTACTCCTACTCAGTACAAGAAAGAAAGATAAAAACTCAAATGTACTCCTCAAGTGTACTTCGTCCACTGCAGAAAGGGCAGGAGTCATCTCTGTCACTTTGGTTATGAAGATGATAAGGTCAAGCCAGTATTTCTCTTTTAGGACCTGTTAGTGATCTTGAAGCTCAGGAGCCAAGAGAAAGAATAAGTAAAATGAAGAAACAACCTGCTCTGCCTCCAACTTCTATGGAGCGCCAGAATCTGCAGCTCTTCTAGTACAGCTGAGAGAAATAAATTGGCTAAACTGATGAAGAACATCACAGAAAGGAATACGAGTTGATTCAGAAACAAAACAAACACCTTGTGTAGAAGTGCCCATAGCTGGGAGAAAGGGGCAGGGGAAAATAAAGCTAGGAAAACTATATAATAATTTCATGATACAGGATTAACTTTTCAGAGGAATCTGTCTTCACACAATCAACGTAGGTACTGTTGACACCAAAGAATAATCACTGTGACACAGTAAGCTTAAAAAAAATGGAGGGGCAATTATTTGAAGGACCGTCTTTTCTAGCTGATCATCAGAGAGGGAGGCAGATTATGTTACTGGTGCTCTCTATCAAGAATGCCCATCTAGTGGGACCAAGAACAAGGGCTTTCTCCATGATGGCTCCCTCACTTTGGAACATCATCTCTGCAGAAATAAGATTGGCTCCACATTGACACTCTTTTGAAAGGCCCTGAAAACATGGTTTTGCCAGCTGTTTTGGAGACCACAGGGTGATACTGACAAACCATCAAATGGTTTGTTTGATTGTTGTTTCCAAGGGGATGGAGGTTTATTGGGCTTTATAATGGAGGTTTTACTTCTGTAGGCTGCCTGAAGTCACCATGAATGAGTTGGATGGCCATATATAACTTTTCCCCCCATCCCAGATACATGCTAACCCAAGCTCTTGGTTCAGTTATATGTATTCTAACCATCTGCTTCTAGTGCCCTCACCTGTATTTTATTACATTTCCTACAAGAAATATAGTAATGTGCCATGAACTTTGACTTAGAAGTAATCATCACTATGTTTAATGTAGCTTTGGTGTTAAGGATCCATAGACCAACTATTAATAATTATAAAAGATGGAGGAATTTGCTCCACATCTTATCAATATTGTAATCTTGATGATTACCCTGAATGAGAAAAACTGACAGGTAACCATGACATATAACCACAGCAAACTCTTGCACCTCTTTAAAAGAAAATGCTTTCCATCCTCTATCTACCATATAATTGAACAAGTCCCCTTGCTTCTTGTGTATTTCATTGAGACTAAAATAGATGTAAGTGTGTAAACAGCCATTCTATCTGCCTCATTCATAATTGATGGCTATGTCTGTGGAGTGGGTATTTAGATCAGCTTGGTAAATAGGAAGAAACCAGATACAATAGTGTCACAGGTCTGTCTTCGTTACATTGCAGGGATGGCAGCTGTTATTCTAGGCAAGTTTCAGTGCAATGGGTGATGGAGAAGTAGGGGAAATTAATTGGAGGTGTATATTGCAGAAATAATCTTTTCCACGTCCTGCCCTGGGCCACCTTTGATAGACTGCACAGGAAAGGTCTACCCAGGTTTGTGAGTTCATGTCAAGTTTCTCTGCTCATTAGGTTATCAAATGCTCCATAGTTGCAGTAATGCGATCTTTTAAGCAAATCATGAAAGATGTACAATTTCTCTTTTATTCCCTTTCAAGAAGTTAAAAATATCATTTCTCAAATCATCACTAATACCACTGCTAAACCCTTGTGATTTGATGTCAGCAGGGGTTCGTGAACAAGCTAAATTTTAAGTAGGAAAACATGGTCAACGGAATACTACAATGCAGAGATAGTCCATGAACTTTCTGTGTCTGGACCAATGTTGTCCAGTGGATTCCCTATCGGATAGTTTTTACCACTTTTTTTAAAAAAGAAAACTTAAAAGCTGGACATATTACAGGGGGAAAAATGAAATATTGCATACCATTCCAACACATCTGCGGAGAACTAGGGTGCCTTTATCTCATCTAGGCTGCATATGGACCCAGAATGCCTAAAGACTGACATACTGAACTGTACAATATTAGAGCCCAAGTCTTTAAGAAAATGGACTCCAATGGATGGGGTTTAATGGCAAGTGACGAAAGGGTAATCCATTTTCATGCCTAAATATCCCTACAGATGCTAAAGGCATTGCATCCCTCTCAGAGATCATGGTTCAGAACTGGTCCAGAAGAGACCTGGAATTTGCAAGAATTCTTCCATATGAATGCCTGCTATTTTCATTCCCCAATTCATATATTGGAAGCTACAGTAATAGTATGTTAAAAACCTAAAGAGAAAATAAATGCTATTGCAAGCCTGAAGAAAATCTTTGTTCCTTATGTATTTTTGTTAACACATTTCACATCTTTTAGCATTATTGTCTGCTGTTTTGACAGCCTGAAAATACAGCTGTTTGCTACAATAATCCTTGTTATACTGTCTTTAGGAAACTAGGAAAATAGCTGAAACTGTATATTGGGGGGAAAAGAAGCCCATATGTAAAGATTAAAGGAAAAATGAAGCAGAGATACAGGAAAATAGTCACAGTCTTCCCGATGCTTTCAATTAAACTACTCTGAGCTACTGCAGTAGAAGGAAAGGAAGGTGTGTTCATATTTTGGCCAAACATACATTCAAAGGTGCTCCATGAATCTACAGAACAAATCTATAGGAAAGGGGAAAACGGTTTCCCATTCATTTGAGAGTTCTTGGGAAACAGTAGAGGGACCTTAGATTAAATCAAGCACCTCCATTCTCTAGACCAGCCAGATTGTCAGTAAAAAGCAGTACATTTCCCTAATCTGCTACAAATAGTAAGTAAATTAGAGACAATTGTCTTGAATTCCAAATTAATAATGTTGGAAGTAGAATTGAAATTCCAATTCCAATGCAACCTCCAAACTGTGGACTTCAAATAAATATAACTTTCATGCTGTTGTCTCGGGGCAGGCAATCTTTTGGTGCCAAGCCCCCACTTAACATTGGGAAGGGGGAGGGGTGTGTATAGTAGATCAGAAGATTATTTAAAATGTAAGTATGGATAATATGTGGGAGGGACGGGTTAGGAGTTTCTGTTTTTCTCCCCACTTTGGAAAGGAATAATGGAGGGGAGGTGCCTTATCTTATATCCTCTCTCTAACTAGTATGTGAGAGAGATAGAAGTCCCACAACCTGTGTGACTTTCTGGCAAATTAAAATACGATAAAAATGAAATAAACTCTAATGTGCCAGTTCTGGGCTTTATAATGTTGAGGCACGTGGCTAGAGAAATCACCCAAATCTCTTTTACTGGAGAACGAGACCAATTTCTAAAAGGATACATGAAATAAAGGTATAAAGTTCTGGTAAAGCACAGTATAATGCTGGTCTTCTCTTTCTTAAAACCTGCTGTAAAGCAGTTCCAGGATGAGAAACCATAAATTTCTGAGCCTGTATAAAGATAATAAATAGAAATAATAGGCCTTAAACAGACCTAGTGGTCCATTGAATCTGCCCTTTGAGTTTATTTGTTTTTTGTTTATTATTTATTTATTATTTTAATTATGTTTATATCTTAATTTTTTTTACTTTGTTTTTTAAATTTTTGTTGGGTGATGGATATGTGTTTATCCCAAGCATATTTAAACTCAGTTGCTGATGATTGATCCACTGTCTCCTCTGGAAAATTGGTTCCAACTTCCACTCCTCTTTCTGTGAAGTAATAATTTCTAATGTTATTTTTGAACTTCCCACCTGTCAGATTGAGGTCATGCCCCCGTGTTCTTGATTTTTGCTTAATATTGAAAATACTGCCTTCTAAAACCTTATTCTAGGAGCTTTGGTGGCTCAAGTGGTTAGAACTGCAGATCAGCAGTTTGGCTGATCGAATCCCACCAGCTCCAAGGTTGACTCAGCCTTCCATCCTTCTGAGGT
>JANHJO010002871.1:62397-72466 GCA_032468235.1 Pseudoxyrhopus heterurus
TAAACCGCTTAGAGAGGGTTGCAAGCCCTGATAGGCGGTATATAAATACAGTGCTATTGCTATTGCTATATTCACACCCTTGTTATATTTATAGGTTTCAATCAAGTCACCCTTTCCCTTACTGTATGTTCTACCGGAATACATATTTCAGCTCTTCCAATCTTTCCCAATATGTTTGTCCCTCAGACTTTTGTTTCTATTCAAAGTCCATATCTGTGATAAAGCCATATAGTGGATATGTTTTATCCCATTTGACATGAGGGAATTATTTTCACACCAATATGAAGCCAGTCAGCTTCCAGTTGAACAGGAAATTGAACATCTTATCTTTAATCACAGCAACTAAGTGCCTTGAGCCACCCCCTATCTGGAATTTAGATTTTCTTCTCAGTGCTAGCTTGGGATTTTACTGGATTCTTTTAACTATATTTGGTATATTTTATATCCTTTTAAACTTGTTTTCAATTTTTTTATTGCCCATTACCTTGAAAATGGTGCTCTGAGATGATAATAAATAAATCCAATCTATTTTAGTTTCTCATTTTAGTCTAAAGAGGATAGCTTGTCTGTTTCTGTCACAATAGCTTCAACTTTATGATCCTTGAAGGATTGACAAGAGTTAGGCTCCAAAGGTGTATCTATAGAAAGATACCGGTAGATCTTAAAAGAAATTAAAAATGAAATGAATGGATTTTTCACTGTCCTTATATAACCTACTGGATGTCTGTGCAAGACTTTCTGTCAGTATTGATAGAGAGAAAATGATTTGAGATCCAAGCTAGATATTGAAGCATTAAGTTAATGCATTATAATAGGCAAAATCATGATGTGATTTGTAGAATTGCTGGCTAAGGCAACTTCAGTGTAATTTTCTCAAAGTTAAAAAACAACGAACAGAAAATTGTGGTTTTTGGCTAAGGAAAGAATCCAAAAAGTGAGAAGGCTAGGTAGAATAATAACCAGGAGAGCAATCCATCTAGTAGACACACACACACACACACACACACACAATGAGAGGGGGGCTTCTCTCTTAGAATATGGCAGCTTTTATTTGGTCTGAATAATATAGATATAATAAGGTTTATGTATATTTAAGGCAAATACTGACATCTAATTAATTGCAAAATTATCACCAATTATTTCTGCCCATCCAGCAAATTGTGTTCTAAGTCCCATCTATTACATTGGGTTATCTTATGGGACCCAGGAAGCATGGCCTCTCTATCACAGCACCCTCCCTGAGGAAGAGCATCTCCCATGAAAGTCATATGACCCTGACCCTGCAAGTTTTAGTTATGCCTTGAAGACCTATCTCCTTCCTTCCTGGGCAGTGACTCCAGCAGCTCCACAAGCCCATCATAGTGTGAGGTATATGAGTTATGACTCCTGGTCCTATAAATGTATATGTTTTGTGTGTTTTAATTACCCTCATATGCATTTTGATACTTTCAATCCTAGGTTAGCTACTCAGAGTTACTTGGGGAATGGGCAGTCATATAAATTAAAGAAACGTCTGCTTGCAATACATAAGACTATGAGTAGCAGATAACAGAATTAAAAAAAAACACAGAAGTGTTAACTTTAACATAGGTCTAGATAATATCATTCTTCGTGGTATTTCATTTTAAAAAAAAATTAAATCTGAAATTACTTCCATTTATACAACAGTTTATAAAGTTGGCATTTTAGGTAGTATTTTAACTTCATTCTTTCTAAAATAATATGACCATACTCAAGGTGAAATGATTAGATAAAGCCCTTCAGATACTTTGGGGCTGCAATTTACAGAATTTGCTAGAGGCTGAAGACCTGGAAGGTGCCAGTTTGGAGACGAGAGTTCTCCTCCTTTGTTTTATCGATCATGACACATATGACAATACTTCTGGCCACAGATGGAGACCAATGGAGTCTGGTTTCCCCAGATAGTCTAGCCAGCATTTCCCAACCTCTATCACTTTCTGTAGACTTCAACTCAATTTTGAGAGGGATCTGTTACAGATAACCGACCAATTTTACATTATATGACTAGGGAGAAGTTTGCTATTGGAAAAATCCAATGGATCCTGAATTTCTATGCTTTAAAATTCAGAAAAGAATACTCATTAATTCACTTAGATTAGAACAGCAGTCCCCAACCAAGGACTTAATAGGTAAACAAAATGCCAAAATCCAGTCTGAACATCTGGCTGACTGTGTGATGAGCCATAGTAATACCAATAAAAGGGGGAGTAAAGGAGATAATAAGAAGGATAAATAATACTATACAACCACACTATATGGGTAAATATACAATACAAAGATATTAGACCGCACTCTGAGAATTAGGTTTCAGTAGAGTGATGATGGTGGGAAGCTATGCATAAAAGCATAGTTTGCCAGTATATATTTTTAAAAATCTTAAGGGAGGTATACAATTTTAATATTTAATATTTCTGTCCAAGAAGACATTTGCACAGACAGAAAGCCTAACAGGAGTACTGTTGATATTTTCTTAAACAAAGTAAGAAGACATGTGAATAAAACAATATTTTATTGAAACATTCTTCAAGACTACCATTATGTTAATTTTTCAAACAATGCAATTTTCTCCGCATTTAAATACCATTGCCCTTTAATTTACCAAGTTTTTGTTATAATAAATTTGGTAGTTAACAACAAAAATTGAACTAATCTCATGGGCTGCACCCCTTTACAAATGTGGGGGAAAACATCAATAAACCACACTGGAATATATTGCTAAATATCCTTAAATCAGCTGCCTGAAAATAGTGTTGATTATAGCTAAGCATGGCCAAGAGTTGTGTAAATAGTACTTAAGAGGCTTCTTTAATTTTAAGTGTTATAAGTACATAACTTTCCCCCCCCCCCCAAATATACTTTTATTATATTCCTAATATACTTTTCATTGCAACCAGGATCCTGTTACTCTGTTCAGTTCACCAGATCGGTGAAACATCAAAGCACGTGCTAAGATGATGCTGACCCCAAGACACGATATCCCAGGACTCCCATCATTCCATTCTGAAAGGGGGTTGAAATGAAATTTGCTGGAATAGTAGCAGAGAGATAGACTCTCCTATTACCTCAGAAGGATGGTTTAGAGAAGCTGAGTAGCATTTATCACTTTGAATTTCAAGAAAGAGAACCTGCGAAGAGGAATCAGTGCACTTCACTTTGCCCCATGGTTAAGCTGGTCCAAATGCAAAGAAAAAATATTTGGGAAGCCAATATAATTAGGTTTCTGCAATGATTTCTTATTTCCTTAAGGCCTTTTGTACAACATTTCCAGTGAGAGACCTAGAAACTAAAGGTTCTTCCCAGACCGTTAAGAGCTGTGCTCTTGCTGAATAAAGAAGAGGGCTTCGAGAGGTCAGAAATAAGGTGAATGGGTTCACAGATTGCTATTTAATGGCCAATTCTCTTGGCTTGATAATAAGCATCTGGTAAGATACTTATCAAAGCATCCCTGAAACTCAATTTTTTTTTCCTCAGAAAACTTTATTTTCCCCAATATTCTTTGAGGAATGTGGAGGAACTACCCCCTCCCTCTCTCTCTTTTTCTCTCTCATCTCCCCTTTTTAAGGCAGCTGGTCTTTTGCCCAAGGGAGCTCAGTCATTCCTTAAGTATGTTTACAAAAGAAAAGCTTATACACAAAACAACATTCCTGAATCTTGCAAGAACAATAAACAATGTTAATAGTTGAATTATCATAAACCTTTAGAAAGTTTGTCAATGTGAACAATTCTTTTTTCATCTTGATTATATAAAGACATTATATAAAGATTATATAAATTATATTATAAAGAGCCTTGAGTGGTGCAGAAGTTAAGAACGCTGTACTTAAGTAATTAAGTATTCAGCTCCCAGCTATCTGCAATTTAGCAGTTCGAATCCCACCAGGCTCAAGGTCGACTCAGCCTTCCATCCTTACGAGGTAGGTAAAATGAGAACCCAGATTGTTGGGAGTAATATGCTGACATTGTAAACCGCTTAAATATAGTGCTATTGCTATTGATTATAATATGAAGGAAATTCACTGGCTACTTAGATTCTCAGAATATTTTACAATTTGTGCAGATGCTCTGAGCATGTCCACTGGGAATTCCTTATTCATCAGTTATTAATACAATGGAGAACCAGATTCTTGGATGGAAATTAAGGTTTAAGTATGTTAGTACTAAATTATATTTAAATTATATTCCAACAATTTTGAATTTGTCTGTTTATGAAGAGTTTTGGATCTAAAGGTAGTCCTCAAGTTACAACATACTCTCTCAAAAGGTACTTATGACGAAGTTCTAATAGCCATCACATCCACTGTGATCATATGGCTGAATTTTGGGCACTAAACCTGCATTTAGAGCTGTTTGCATGTGCTGATCTAAATGAGCCATTCTGTATTTTAATGATTCTGATGCTGTCCCTGAACTTACAGCTATCAAATACTGTTCACTGTATTCTTGCTAAGTTACCATGGATATATAAGTATTCCGTTTACTATGCATAATGTAATAAACACAGTGGAAGGAATACAGAAATATTATTCAGCAGCCCAATAAAACAACATTCTAGCATTCTAAATAACTCCACTTCTTCAAAGTTAAACCAATAAGCATAAAGCAAAAGTCGGCAATGAGCACAACACATTTTTGAGATGGGTGCCAATCAAGTGGAGAAGAGAAGTGCAAGTTAACACTCATCATACACCTTGATTTGTCAGGATACCGTAATGTCACAGGCAGTCAAGTTCTTCTACTATTTACAGAAGGTGATAGGTATTCAAATCTTTTACTGGAATGAGGAATTGGACACACTGATTGATAATTCATTCTGTATGCTTGATACAAAAAAGACAGAAATTTTTTAATTTATAGGAAACATTAAAAGGTTTGTTTAATTTTTTTATTAACAGTTGGTGAAGAAGATAGTCCATAAGAGATAGCATTTGTATAGCATTATTTTAAAGAAAGTGATTATTCTAGTTTTGAACTCTTTGGGACTAAATCTTGCCCCCAACAATAAATGGCTTCTCTTTTTTCTCCTTGTGCTTTTTATTCAATACTATTTTGTTAATTTAAACAAAATATATAAACATGTGAGCACTCAAATAGCCGAAACTAAATTTTACACCTAGATTGGAAGATTGAATGGAAGCGAGGGAGTTTAATAATCTAAACCCCACCACATATGGTGGACATGCCCCAAAATTAAAAAAAATTGGAATAAACTCAGGAAATGGATTTTAGAAATAACAGGGATTTCTATGGAACTAAAACCAGAAACCTTTTTGTTGGGAATTACGACTGAAAAAATTAAAAAAGAAACGTGATATCTGATTCTCCACATAATGACGGTGGCACGACTCTCCTTGGCACAGACATGGAAGCAGGAGGATATACCAACTGAAGAAAAATTGATAAATAAAATTTTAGAATGCGCAGAACTAGATAGGCTAACATTAGCCTTAAGGACAAAGTAGATACTATCAAAGCTGGGCCCCATGGTACCAATGGTTAGAAAGAAGGAAAATACAAACATAGTTAGTAGTAATGGAGATATAATGAAGAAATATTTTAAATATAGCCTGGAAGGTATGGAAAGTAGAACATATCATTACAAAATAGAGGAAGGGTCTACTTGTTTATGTTCAATTTGTACATATGTATTTAAAATATTTTGTGGTTTTTGTTGTTTGATTTGTTTTTGATGTTTGTTTGTTTTTGTTTGTTTTTTATATTTGTTTTTAAAGAAAATTAATAAAGAAATATTTTAAAAAAATGCTAAATCTGAACATCTGGCTGACTATGCAACCAACATTCATAATAATAAACCTATTAAATTTGAATGCAGTCCAACTCTCAATGGCTTTGAATGGCTCACAACAAAGAAATTACAGTCAAATCAATAAAACATAAAGATAAAAGATGGCAAATATGATAAAACAAGGGGTCTCTTTTCTTTGCCAAAAGCTCGATTGAAAAGCCCTTTATAAAGCAGCATTATATAAGAAGAATATTCAATATTTGCTTCAAAAACAACTCACTAGACATGTAATGCTTTAGTAGGCTTTTAATGAGCCCAATACATAAGTTGTTGAAAGCATATAGGACTGAATTAATTTCCTAACCTTGTGTTTTCTATCATTGACTGAAAAATATTGCAATTGGTACCATTGACTATAGATGTCAACAGCTGAAGTTCAGAACACCTGCAGAACATCAGATTTAGGAAATCTAAATGCAAAGAAAAAACTTGGCTGCTAAGGCAAAACTTTTAAAGGTACAGATTATATTTTAATAAAATAGATTCATTATAACATCCTAGCACAAAAAAATGTTTGATCATTTCCAAGGGATTACATTTTTTTCAAACAATTCATATTTTTGAAAAGGGAAGATGTCATAAGAAAAAAGGACATAAACAGATGTACAACATTTGTCTGTAATGGGGAAACGTAATTATAAGTATTTTTTATATTTGGTCCAATATGAGCACTAGGTTTGGCTCCAAGTTTATCTGTACAATATAAGAACTTATTTTTGATAGGACCTTAGGATAAAGATATTAGAACTCACATGCTGTATCTACAATTTACAAATATATGCATATTGAGATTCATGCATGAGTTTGCATACACAAACATGAATTCATTAAAGAGGAGCAGTTCTCAGAATATCAGCACATATGACAGTATGACATATTTCATTTGTTTGGGAATAAATAAATTAGTACTATGGCTGCTCCTGCTAGCCTAAGTGCTAATTTGCAAATCAAAAATGGAAAAGTTATATACTGTATGTCTTAACAGTCTTAACAAAAGAACTGTAAAAACAAGACAGTAAAATACACTGGAGCATAACCTCAACATACTGAAATATCTCTAGGCTTGCTCAAAGCAACATGGCTTAGACAGTGTTGTCTGTCCTTTACTACTTGCTTCTGGATGTCTTTCAAGAAATATGGGTGAGCACATTAGGAGGGCCACTTCGGAAAATCATCAATGGATTTTGGATAATAAATTACAGATGACCAAAACCTGACACTTATTTCAAAAGGCTCCCTTGCCCAGATCTAATTTTAGCCTTACTTTAAATTTACTTAATTTAAAAGTGAGGTTGCAGAAAATAAGAACCAGAAGATAATTATGGTCCAAGTAAGGCATTCAAGGCCAAGTGGACCTAAGGTTATCAGTTACATTAACTGCCCCAAGGAGCCAAAAATAATTTACCCATCTAGTATATATAATTAATCCTCATTTACATTGCCAGCAGGGTAGAATACAGGTAGTCCTTGATAAATGACTGTTTATTCATAGCTGTTAAGTGAATCTGGCTTCCCCATTGATTTTGCTTGTCAGAAGGGTATAAAAAGGAACCACATGACCCTGGGACATTGCAACCGTCATAAATATGAGTCAGTTGCCAAGCATCTGAATTTTGATCACATGACCATGGGGATATTGTAATGATCATAAGTGTTAAAAATGGCCATAAGCCACTTTTTTCAATGCCATTGTAACTTCGAACGGTCACTAAATGAACTGTTGTAAGTTGAGGACTATCTGTATATGCAGTTCAGGAAGCCACAGTAAGGACAGGACATGGTGAAACTGATCCTCCAGGTTGGCAAAGGAGTCCACCAAAGCTACTGCTCTCCCTTTATGTATTCAACTTACATGTGAAATATATATTAAGGGAAGCTATATTGATAAGTGTGGTTTTAAAATGTGAATAAGAAATATAAATAACCTGCATTATGCCATTATAGTGATGATAACATATAGGTGAGTCAAAGAACACAATGAAAAAAAATGGAACTAAAATTAGCCATCTAGAGTAGCTCCCTGGTTAGGTAGGCAGCAAACAAATTTAACAAATAAAATGTAAAGAAGAACAAACTAATGGCAACAAAGAGGAACAACCAGTCTTAAACTTGACAATGAAGATATCAAAGTTGGAGATAGCTTCTGCCTTTTAGGATCAACTTTCAACAGTAAAAGAAAATGAAAAAGCAATCAAGAAATGCACTGCAGACAAACAGTCAATAGAGCAGCCATGAGGGCCTTGGAGAAGATAATCAAATGCCATAAACTGTCTACGTCTACAAAGATCAGAATTATATGAACAATGGTATTCCCTGTGACTGCTAGAGAAGTGAAAGTTATACTTTAAAAAAAATAGGATAGAAAGAGTGTTGATGCTTTTGAACTTTGGTATTGGAAAAGGATATACTATGGACAGCCAAGAAAACAAACTGATCTATCATTCAACAAATCAATCCAGAGTTCTCGCTTGAGACATAAATGACCAGGCTCAAATTATCCACCTCTGGACATATTATGCAAAGACTCAGCTCCCTGGAAAAGGCTGTAATGCTGAGAAAGATAGAAGGAAAGAGAAGAACGATCAGCAGCAAGGTTGATGGGCTTTATTACAGAGGCAATAGTGCAGTATTGGAGACATGACAAAGCAGGTTAGGGATAAATTATCTTGGAGAAAAATCTATTTATGTGATTGCTAGGACTTAAAAACAAATTGATGGCACATCATCAAAATTAGTAAGATGACCTGAAGAAGGAGGTAGGAAAATAATATGAACAAAGGAAATGATTAGATGACAAGACAGCAGGATTATGGCGAGGATTAGGGAAATTGTATAAAATTTTTAAAATATTAGTGTATTTTTCAGTTCTGTCAATTGTAGCAGAGAATGTTTACTGTATCTACAAGACATCTGTTATTCTGCATATCAGCTTTCTGTAACTGACCCAGATTTTTGTACACTTCAGATCCCATTACCTTCTGCTAGCACATCCAGAAGGACCCACATGAAGGTCAAAGACAGCCACCACCTTGCACCTAGCATTCTTCTTTCATGAGAATAATTTACCTTTTTTACTTGGATTTACATTTTGCTGCAATAAATTAGGGTTCTTCTAATCAGTGATGAAAAATCAATTCCTTTTTGTTTTGACAGTGTTGTGGGTAGCATGGATACAAGTTTGTGCCGCATCTGCAGGCAATAAAATGCATCTATTCCATAATGTAAAATAGTGAATGGGGAAATTAAATTAATAGGTATGTTTTAAAAATAGGATGATCTTTTGAAAATTATTCCCTTACCTTAAATTTAAAGTTTGCATTGTTACAAGAGGCTTGCTTCCCAACACAAAAAATAAATTGTAGGCAGAGTTTTTAATAGTGGATTAAAGAGAGGAATTAAATTGTCCTTTCGTATAGTGCTCTGCTTCGTTCATTTCTTGCATTTCATATTTTAAATATGTTTATTTATTTACAATCATATAATTTATGTCCTGTTTCATATGACTTCCTTACTTAACAACATTCAGTAGAATTCTACTGCCTGTAAAGATCCAGAATCATAAAAGCTATTCATCTGGTTCTTGAAAAATAACGTGTTCAGTTGAAGATGGATTGAAGGAGTGATATCTTTGAATCTTTAGTGTAAAAATTAATTTGGAATGGATCAATGCTAGCTCTAGTTCTCCCAGTCAAATCCTTTTCAGCATACATTTCTCTGTTTATGTGCATCAACTCATTTGGTTAAATTCCTTTCTTTTGCAAGTCAGGCCATTCATGAAATGTTCTTAGCACTGAAACCAGACTGTGATTTTACCCAGAGCATCTTATGTGACAATTAGGTCAATATATAGAAATCTGAACAGCTTATGTTTGTTTAATGTATTTGTTGCTGACATGACAGAAACTTCAGCAAGTCACTACTGCTTTTACTCCTTGATTGGGAAATTTAAAGATCTTATTATTTTTACTTGTTACTTTTTCTACCAGGAGAAGAAAGGAAAAAAACTACCTACCACAGTGAACTAAAAGGACCAGCATTGTCAAATTGCTGGGAAATTGGTCCTGGGAAAAAAGTATATCTACCCTTGAGCAGTTGCTATCTATTCACATTAATTGTTGTTAGTTGCGAAGTCGGGTCTGACCCATCGCAACCCCATGGACAACATTTCTCCAGGCCTTCCTGTCCTCTACCATCCCCCGGATCTGACTGCTTCAGTGACTGCTTCAGTGACTGAAGCACTGACTG
>JANHJO010002871.1:72566-84235 GCA_032468235.1 Pseudoxyrhopus heterurus
TCCTTCCCTCCCTCTCTCTCTCTCTCTCTCACACACACACACACACACACACACACTGTATTTATGTGTCACACACAGAGTGATACATAAAAACAAATGACTACAACTGGGAACTAATTTCATTATATATATTTTAGTACTCCTATTAATATGGTCCACCCTAAATGTCTCATTGAACTTCTTCATGGTGCTTGGAGAAGTTCCTAAGGATTTGGCATGCATCTTTGTCTTGGCCCTGGCCAATCTCTACCAAGGTCTTGAAGACCTGGCTATATGCCCGGGCCTGAAATTCAGAGTATATGAAGGCTATTTAATACTAATTATAATATCTCTCAGCTGCTAATTGTATTTAATTTCTTTTTTATATTATTTTGACCGTTTTAATTGTTTTTATTTTGGTGGCTGCCCAAAATCAGTGGTTTGAGAAAGGCAGCTATATAGAAATTGAATAAATAAATATATAAAATTAAAAAGACAAGTACAGATTGAAATTTCTCCCACAAGTTCTCTTTCTGGTCAACAATCTCAAGCCACTCCCTGGCTCTCCAAAGAGCTATGAGAGATGAAACATTAAAAGATGCCTGTAATAACAATGGCAAAAGAATGAGATTTTATACCTTAATTGGACCTACATGCTGGCAAGAAGAGCAGCAGAGCATGTACATTATTTTCATTCTGCCCTCCAGTTCTTGCCTGGCATCCATTCTGAGGCTAAATCTTATTCTTTCAGGAAAGGTTTGGAAGACAAGTTGTCTGCAGGCTGTATTGCTGTTGTTACAGGCTTCTTTAAGGATAAAGCCACTCTTTTAGATCTAATGCCCAACATGACAGAGTTATGTGAGGTGAGAAGCGATGATGCTTCATAATATTCTTTTGAGTTTATGGAGCCTGAGGACAGGGATAGGGTGTTCGGTAATATTAGCTTTGCCTCTTGTGGGTTGGATTCATGCCACTTCTGGCTCTTCCAGGTTGCCAGATGCGATATGTGCAGCTAGAATTGGAAAGTGATTGATACCCCTCTAGGGAAATGAGATACTACTTGCCTTGAAGGAGGCTGGGGTGCATCCTCTCTTGAGACCATCTCTCTTCTAAGCAAAACCACACTACATATACTCAGATTCCAATTTTCTTTTTTCAGTGAATTTTTTTGAGAAGGCAGTAATGAATCAGCCACAGGGAATCCTATAAGAATTTCATTCAGGATTCAAGCCCAGAACAGAACATTGTGGCCATGTGGACTTAGCAGCATTTTGCTATTGTTCTTATCCTTTTAGACTGACTACATGGGTTGAGAAACTGAAGGAACCATTTTAGAGTGTTTCAACTCCTTCTTCAATAAGCAGATCCACTTGGTAGTAATAGAGGCAGAGCAATCAAACCAGTGGTTGCTCCAGTATGGAGTGTCTTCTCCATATATTATTGAACATTTATGTAAAAATGCTGTAAGAAGTCATTTGTTTATCTAAGTGAAGTATCGTCAATACACAGATGACTAGCATAAGCCAGGAAATAAAGATTTGGAAGTATGTAGACTATGAGAGATTCAGACTGAACCCTAGTAGTAAGATAGAGGTGGCGTTTCTAGTCTTTCCAGAAATATTCATTATGGTCGCTAGTCTGATAGCTCTCCTTCTGAATGAGCAAGTCTGTGATTTGAGGGGTCTCTTGGATTCATTCTTCCTATTTGAACAGCAGATGGAGTCTGTAGATAGGGAGACTTCTGTCCACTTTAGCTAGTATGCCCTACCTAGATCAGGAAATACTGGCAACAGTAACTCAGACTCTTATCACCACATGTTCAGGCTCTTAAAATGTGCTTAGGTAGGGCTACCTTTGAAGGTGACTCAGAAGAAACTATGAGTAATAAAAATGCAGAGGTCAGGCTGTTAGCAGGAGAAATCCACTGTTGCAAAATAATACCTTATAGAAATTAGGAGGCCATGATTCTGCATAGATTGTAAAGACACTTAGACAAAGTCCACTCAAGGTCCAGGTCTCTGAGACATGTGCACGAGCTTCAAGTCACTGGGTGGACTCTCTCAGTGGTTGCCCACCTATTATGGAATATGCTGACTACAAAGGTACAATTGGACACACTTCTCTCTTGGCATCCAGAATAACCTTTCTCTTTAAACCATTCTGTATTGAACAGGCATTCAACATTTACAGTAGTTGGTTATTATTGTGGAACCATATTTTTTAATTATGGTATAATAGTAGCTTTAATGCATTGTGCTTACCATTGTGGGGTGTTTATTTTGTCTCTTGTGCTGTCGTTTTTGTGAATAAATGAATTGATAAAGTGAAGTAAAATAAAATAATATGAAGTAAACTGCTATAAAGTTAGGAATTAGTATATAATTAGAAGGTACAATTAAAAATCAACCAAGAAAGAGCTGTGTTCTTGTGAAAGAATCTTTCCTGCTTCATCCATTTTTTGATGTTGAAGGTACCAGATAATTTGGCTAGCAGAAAAACAAAGAATTGTCCACTGCAATAGTGGTGCCTGTGGAGGAGAACTACACATGATTGATGATTTATATCTCACTTTCTTGTATTACATTTTCTTAAAAATTCTACATGATGCTACCCAGGAGAAAAAATGTTAGGCTGCCTAGAAATTGTTGAATTTCTCTCCATTTCTGCTTTAAGTAATTTTATTGCTTTCAGGTTTCCATTCTCATTTGCCTCATTTCCATATCATCTTGAGATTGGTTTGATTGTACAACAATATTTCTTTTTATGTGCCCCTCTCTTTACTCGTGTACACTAGAGGATTTTTACAATCCAGCCTTGGCTTTTATATACATTTTTGCAATTTTGTTATTGTAATGTATTTTTATGTTGTTTCAGTAATATATTCATGCAGGGGTACCTTTCCCTACTTTTCACTTGCTACGTATTTTTTTGATTGAAGAAGTACACTGCAAAATTCAGAAGGAAAGAATTGTGTCTTAGTCCATGTAATTAAATGTGCAGAATTAGGTCTGATTCTCTAAAAATTTGAACTCAACATATTTATCATCAAGTCAAAATTGGCATTATCACAGTTTGGAGATTCTGGGAAATACAAGGAATCTGCTTTGATTAAGTGATGTTTCTAGAGATTCTCTTTCTGCCTCAAATAACTGTAACAAGAATAATCTCTTCTCTCAAAAGGCTCCATGTGAATAATATTGAGGCAAAATGAGAAGAAATGGAAACTTAGTAAAATGTCATACAGCGTGTCCTTTCACAAAATGGCTGCCACTATAGGCATGGCCAATCACAAGTGCTTGCCCATAGGACTAGGGCTAGGATTGAATATTGGCTAGGATGCAAAGGTAGAGACTGAACTGAAAGAACTGGATTCTCCTGCTGCCAAACCAGAAGGACTCTGAAGGACAGGGGAGAGAGTGGTTATACCAGCCCCAACCTATAGTAGCCAATAGGAGCAGGGCAGATCCCAGTCACTAGGAGTTAAGTGACTGCATACCCAGCAAAACAACCAAGGAAGCATACCAGATTTATTGGGTTAAGACAGAAAAAAATATTGTTAAACCAGGAAAGCTAAAGATAATTTAAGGCTTCCTTTGACATACACAGAGAATCAGATGAAAATGAGAAGGTGCAAAGAAAGACGTTGGTGGAGCATGTTGATGCTATGAAAAGATGCAAGCAAAATTCTAAGGTGTGGATTTCCTCTGTTACATACAGTTGGCCTTCGTTCTCAAGAGTGCGCTATCGGTTTATCACTGCCACGGCTCTCAAATCTTCTTCAAGTAAAACCCAACCCCACTGCAGAGTTGTAAAAATCCTGCAACATTGCTACAATGCTACCACAGCCTTTTCAACAAGCGAGCAAGCAGCTTCCCCCCAACCTTTCTGGCACATTCATATTATCACTTGACATTCTCATTTGACTACAGAAGTGCTTGAAGGGCTCTGCCAGCTGAAGTTTCTGAACTTTGAGGCTTGCTTTCAAGTTAGTGAATTTTAATAGCACATGGGGGAGGGGGCTAGAAGTGCAATTAAGATTAGGGAGATAGGTAGTAAATTAATGTTAAGGAATAATAAAGGACTATACTTTATTCTGAGAAGTCGATTTGCAAGATCCCCTTTGATAACGATTAGTAATCCGGAGAGACTTTGCTCCATTTATCAATGATTTGCTTCCACTGAAACTCTTTGCTGACTCAGGTTCTCCATGTTATATTGTACCAAGTGAGGCAGAAATGTCCTTTGGGAGCAATATACTATTGGAAACTTAGAAGTAAAGGCAATGAATGGACTGGATATGAGGAGAACTTTTCCTAGATTAAAGGGCTCAACTTCAGCAGGATGCCTTGAGCCAGCTAAATAGTCTGTGGCCCCAGAACTGCCCATCAGGGATGGCTGCAATATCACAGTCAAAGCAACCCATATTTCTAAAAGGGGAGGAGAAGTGTTAATCCACTTCTTTGAACGCCTTGCTCTCATAGTCTGCTGATCCCATTTTCATGGCTTCCAGAGCCCATTTAAGTTCTGCCAAAAGTTAATGGCAAGCCCTGCCCACTCCAAAGCTTTTGTGTGCAGTCCCTAGACCCCAAAGGGCCCTTCCCCTCCTTTCCAGATGCCTAATATCATCAAATATCACTGACTCTCTCCCTGTATCAACCCTGGCATACTTGTTTCATAATTAATTTTATTGCCACAGTCAATTCCTAAATTTTGCACATTGTTGTGCCAAATACAGGTAGTCCTCCTCCACAACTGGGTCCAAAATTTTTGTTGCTAAGCAAGACAGTGTGAATTTTGCCCTATTATACGACCTTTCTTGCTACAGCTATCAAGTGAATCACTGCAGATATTAAGTTAATAACACCATTGTTATGTGAATCTGGCTTCCCCTTTGACTTTTCTTGTCAGAAAGTCATGAAAGGGGATCACATGACCCCCAGGCACTGCAACCATCATAAATACATGCCAGTTGCCAAGCATCTGAATTCTGATCACATGATCACATGGAGATGCTGCAACAGTCATAAATGTGAAAACCCATCATAAGTCACTTTTTTCAGTGCCATTGTAACTTTGAATAATCATTAAAGAATAGTTGTAAGTCGAGGACTACCTGTACTTAGGGAGAGCTGGAACAGTAACAACTTAATCATTAAAGGCATGAGGAGACCTTGAAACAGCCATCATCTCGGCCTAGCCTAACTAACAAAGCAAGCATACGCCAAACCACAACCATTTCCACTTCTCCAACATACAGTTCTCTCAAATAGAATATTTTCCAGGATTAAAAAAAGAAGATCGCAAAGAAAGAAGTTCTACATTTCTTATAGTAATGATTAGTTTAATTTTAAAGAATAAGCATTTCCACTCTCTTTTTACTATTTTCCTGGCCTACTAAGTTAGTCTTTTGGGTGGGTATAAACTATTTTTACAAAGTTTGAAACTGCAAAGAGACCAGTGTATGCTATTGATTACAATGTCATTATTTTGAAATAAGCTATTCATTTATCATAAATAACACCCGGGCAATCTGAGAAGGTTGAATGAAAAATAGAAAGGTCTGGCATTTAGATATGCTGGCACCAAACTATCCTTCTTATCAGGAAAAAGATGAGAAGGCCGGTCCTTTTGGATAACTTAAAGTCATCTCTATTCTCTTTCTCTTCCAATGCTGACCTTGCATCTAGCAAATACTGCTGCCTCTGAATGATTTAAGTTCTGGCAAATTACAAAATATTTAATCACGGGATATGCCATGATTTAATCAGTTATAAGCCATGTCATGATTTAAAACCAAAAACAACCTAGGATCCTAGAAAACAGAATGAACAAAATAGCATTTGCATAGATTAACAACATAATAATCCATTTAAAATGAAGAGGAATAAAAAATTAGCAAGCTTGTCTTAATGAAGGTGTCAGAACGACATATTCTTTGTATTCTAAAGTTCAGGAACGTTGCTAAAGAAAATGGTATGCTCCCGTCCAAGGCTGGCAATAGTTCTAGGCTGTCTTGGTGCCTGCTTGGTAGGCCAATAATATCCTGGACCAGGGACTTTCTGTACAGAATAAGATACAAACAAGATCATTATGAAATAAATGAAGGTAGATTTCTATAAGAAAATAACAACAATGCTAATATTCACAGCTCAGTGTTTAAATCACTCTGAGATCTTTTTCTTTTTTAATTTCTTGCTACCCAAAAAAATAAAATAAAACCCACCTCCAGAGCAGGTACTACTTAGACTTGTCTATCTGGAATCAGTCTGAGTTAAAGAAGATCATCTAGATAGGAATATCCTGTTAATTTCATCATTGAGGAGTATGTTTCAAAAGATTGAAATAGGGAATGTAAGACCTGGTATTCAATATATAGCTATTCTGAATCTCCTACTCCTTTGGCCCTCCCTTTCTACTGCATCGTCTCTCAAACTCAGCAATTTTACGATGCTTGAACTTCAACCCCCCCAGAATTCTCCAAGCAGCAACACAGGTTCACAGCATAGTAGGCTTGTCTAAGATATCCTTAGCAACCATAACCAAATTCAAGTTGATTAGAATTAGACTTGGAAACAGGCCATTCAGGCTATCAGGTCCAACTTTTTTCTCAGTGCAAGAATCCAAATTAAATTATACTAACATTATGGTACGACTCATATGGTTAAAGATAATGGATTGTATTCATCTACTAAACTAAAATATAATACCACAAAACTCACAGACACGTGCCTAGTTTTCACAGTAGCTTTTATATTATGCTGCCGGGGGATTAGAAAGCAGGATGAACAAGCTTGCTATTGCGGGATGAATAGTGCTAAATGAAATATTACACAGGAAGTCCTAGATTTACAGCCACAATTGAGCCCAACATTTACGTTGCCAAGTGGAATATTTATTAAGCGAGTTTTGCCTCATTTTACGACCTTTCTTGCCACAGCTGTTAAGTGAGTCACTGCAGTTATTAAGTGAGTAACCCGGCTGTTGAATGAATCCGGCTTCCCCATTGACTTTGTTTGTCAGAAGTTTGCAAAAGGTGATCACATGACCCCGGGACACTGCAACTGTCATAAATGTGAACCAGTTGCCAAGCATCCAAATTTTGATTACATGACCATGGAGATGTTGCAACAGTTGTAAGTGTGAAAAAAAGTCATAAGTCACTTTTTCAGATCCATTTTAACTTTGAATGGTCACTAAACAAATGGTTGTAAGTCAAGGACTACCTGAAATGGACTAGAATGCCCCAATGTTTGGGCTTCATTTTGATCTTTCAAGACTGACCACACTTCCTTATTCCAGGTTGTCCAACTTCAGAAATATCCCAGGTATATTGTTAAGTGTCTCATCAGGCAACCAGTCTGATCTTCTCCATAACTGGGTTTTATTTCCATGGATGCAAGTTAATAATGCCTGAATCTAAGTAACATTTACTGTCTACATATTTTCCTTTATATCTTGAAAATATTAGGTGCCCCCCCACCTCGCAAAAGAAAGCTGAAAATCCAAAGGCTGAAAATGGAATATCTCCAAGAAAGGCAGGAATCCCAAGTCAGCCCTATAGCTGCAAGCACAGATTGAGCCATTTTCAATATTATACTCACAGTGTGGGCTGGTAATATTCGTGGTACTTTTGATATGAAGGATGATCGTATTGGAACTGGTTGGGCATCTTTTATTTCATACTCCCCTGGGCCTGGACCTTGTTTCTACAATGTAATTAAAATACTTCTTTTTTACAAGCTCCATATACATAAATACTTCCATAATACTGTTATTCCTAGCATGCTGTAGTCTTAAAGACATTGCTCTGCTAACATAATCAACATTTTTACTCAGTGCAAGACAGCTGCTCAATAATTGAAATACATGCAGCATATTTAATAGCATGGATAACATTTGCAACATCTCAGTGGGTCATTTTATTTGTACTATTGGAGAATTATACCAAATAAGATTAATAATCATGAAACTAGTACAGATCCTACCCATCATATTCATTCAATTAAATAGATTCTGAAAATCTAATATAGAAATTGAAAATCTAACTTAAGATGCCTAGTACTGATATCTATTCATCAATTATCTAAATAGCATTTTCTAATGCTGTGGTTCTATGCAGTCATCCCTCCAATGTATCTACTTGATTTCAACCACATGATGACTACAAAAGTTAATGTAAAGAACACATTTGGATTTAGGAATCCTTTGCAAGACCAACATCCGGGATTAATCAGGTTGGACTCAACAGTTTGCACCTTTCCTAGTGAATGCTATTCACATAGATTCAAGAACTTATATTGATTTGTTGCCCAAGATTTGTTTGTTCACAAGACAAGCTTATTAAACTCCTATAACAACTGAATCTGTGCATATCTAGAAAAATATAAAGCAAAGCTTTATATATAAAAAAATAAACATTACATGTCTGTTTATCCTGAACTCGCCATTTAAATTGGCACCTCCTTTGCAGGAACTTAGATGGACATCTTTCTTACTATATGACCCATTCTTAACTGGAGATGCCAGGAACAGAACCTGAGATCATGCATTGTCTATTAGTAAGCTATGAGTCTTTTGTACAGCAGATAGTTTAGGCAGAGTTGTACAGCATCAGTTTTGGGGGGAAGGGAAGGTTTAGCTACAACTATATCTTCTCTGTACATGTCTTCTTATCCGCCCAAATATTTGGTTGTATGGCTGCCCATGGACAAGGAAACATCAAGGGTGACAATGTCCAGCAGCTCACTTTGAGGACTTTCTTACAGTAGCATTTCTCAACTTTGACAGGTCTAAGATGTGTGAACTTCAGCTGCCCTGAATGCCACATCCAGCCATGCTGGCTGGGGAATTCTAGGGGTTAAAACCACATTTCTTAGTTGCCAAGGTTTGATAACACTGTCTTAGAGTAATGCATGTTGATCCCTGATTGTGAGTGAAGCTTCAGATTTTGTACTTTTGAAGGTGGTAGGACAAGAAAGAACTGAACTATACCCATTGGTGCCTTCTCTCATTCCATGTGGACCTCTGCACAACAGTGTCTGCAGTAAACCACAGTGATAACAAAATGACAACAAGTACAATTATGTAAACATGAAAATGGCACAATTATGTATTTGCATCAGGACCTCTAATGCAGCTAAATGTCATGGCTTTTGCATCATCACGCACATGTTGTTGTTTCCTCCTCCAGCCCACAGATGCCCTTGTCCCCACCACACTGAGAGCCTACCTATGAGAATGTAGAAAGGGATGAGAAATGGAATGGTCCAGTTAATTCATCCCCACTGCCTCCCTGGGCATAGGGAACCCAGAGGAAAAGAGCTGTTTTGTTCTAGGAAGATTAGAAAGAGCTAAGAGCTAAGTATGACTGACTGATTTTGACAGGTTTGCAAGCCCCTGGAGTAATTACAGGATATCAGCTTTTGGCTTGCAAAAACAAATAACCATATTTTAAATGTACAAACAACTGACACCAATCTTTTGCTGACTCATTTGCTAACGAAGGCATTTGTACTAATCAATCTATTCTCAACCACCTGGAGACAAAAGTGACACCAACTAGTAAAGCAATAATTTATTTATATTGTTATAAGACAAGAAAATAAATCTATTTATAGTTTGGAGGTAGCTAATATTTTCTGTTGTTATTTCTGTGTTCCTATGTTAGCATCTGCCGTGTTCCTCTGAGCATAACACTCCCGCTTTTGTACATATTTGAAATAATCACATTTGCTATGCAGGTGTGTTCATATTTATTTATTTATTTATAAAATTTATAGACCGCCCCACTCCCAAAGGATACCTTTTTCCATTGGAGCAACTCAATTTTATTCTGTTTATCCAAGATAAAAGTTGAGGAGGATTTTCCATGCAAATATTTCTGAAATTTTCAAACAGGCATAACACAGTGGCATTTTTTAAAAAGAAGCCAATGGGAAGTGAATCATAAGGAATTGTCATGGACTGTAACAATAGCTAATTTAAGTACCTTTGATAAACATATGGTGCATTTTAGGTAAAAAAAATCATGTAGCTATAATAAAAAGCAAAATAGGTACTTTCAGGACTATAATATTATAATGAAATACAAATTAGACCTATCAAAATATAATACAGGTTGTCCTCGGTTAATCACAACAATGGGGGTCCTAATGTCCATCACTAAATGACAATCAAAAAGTGCAATGTTGTGTATCTGCATCGCTTAGCAACATCCATTCTAGCACCTTCCGGTTTCAGCCATTAAGCGAATCACTGCAGGTCATCAAGCAAGGACATCATGTCACAATTTGAGACCTCCTGCCAGCTTCCCCATTGATTTTGCTTGTAGGAAGCTGGCAAAGAAAGTCACAAATGGCAACAACATGACCTTGGAACACTGTGATGGCTGGAATTACTGAAGGATCGGTTGTAAGTACCGTTCAATTCAATACCATCACAGGTTTGAACAGTTGCTGAACAAGTAATCTTTAAGTGAGGACCACTTATATTATGTCAATATAATGAATACATATACAATGTAAAACTTTTATTTTTATTACCGGTAGAAATATATAGGTTTTAATAATCAGATTTTACAAAATGGTGGCCCCTAGATGATTTTGAGATAAAACTCTACCACAAAATGATTTTAGCATACCTAAAATCTAAAATTTAAAATTAGAAGGAATATGCGTTAGCAGAAAATGCTGAAATTCCTCAACATACTTCCTGGGATATATCTGCCACAGTTTTCCCCTCACTGTACAAAATATTTTCATCTATCAGACATACTTAAAGAAGATCCAAAGCATGTAAAGCCAAGGGATGAGGAAGACTATTAAAACAGTACTTTGGCTCAAAGAACTCAAGAGAGGCCCACAGATGTTCTCTTTATTGTTGATTTTACGTGCTTAAATTAATAAATCTAATTATTCTTTGGATTTTCCCAATCCACACACAATATGGTGGTCCCAGAATTCCTCTATTTTTAAACTACTTTTTTTAAAGTGCCTTTTTTTTTCTTCATAGTCCACCTTGAAATATATTTCGGGAGAAATGAATGGGAAATATTGACTTAATAGAACCTCAGTGAACTTGAATAAATTTTATCTCTAAGAATAAAATAAAAAACTGTTGTTAAATGTTGGTTTGCTTTGCATTCTAAACCATCTTCCTGCTACACTTGAGACAGAAACTAAGAACAGAAGTTCATTGCAACCCTATCTCTTTATGCAGAATCTCCATCCTGTCTATGCCTATCATTTATTTCCAATACAGTGAACAACACATGCAAAATCACTCTCTGGGCATCAATAGCTTTCACCTGCAAAGAACACCCAGGTTGCAGCTGTTCCAAGACAGGCAAACACTAAGACATCAGTTCCAGTTCATTTGTTGCAAAATATTGGATAGCAGCTGTATCAATAACTCATTTAAAGAGTAGTTGTTTACATGGAACGGCTCTTCTGTCACAAGAGGCCACCTGGCACGAGGTCATTAATGAGATCCTCAAGGATTTTCAAATGAAAGGTTAACATCTATTTAAAAGCCCAAAAAAAATCCTCAGACAATTCACATTATACCTAGTTTGCTGCTGCTCTTTCAGAATAAATTCTGATCAGCTACTGTAATATATATATTCATATTCTTCCATTATAATCCTTCAGAAATGCTAACATGATCTGGAAAATAGAAGAATTAGGCTCTGG
>JANHJO010002871.1:110231-121033 GCA_032468235.1 Pseudoxyrhopus heterurus
AAAATTCAGGAATTCTATTACAAAATACTAAAAACATTTTTCTCATGTTGTTCTTTCATTTCATAAGAAAATTCCATCTCCTTGTACAGCCCTTTCATTAAAGAAAGTACATATTTTGACAAATTATAATTGATAATATGCGTAAGATTGCTTTATTAGCTTAATATCACTTCCCAACTTACCTTGGCTTTCTTATGTATATTATTGCTATGCTGTTACTTATTACTGCATGATCCTATAATTCTACCGGTATGTGTACAGGTAATCCTTATCATTTGTTTAGTGACCATTGAAAAAAAGAGATGACCAGTTTTCACATTTATGACGGTTGCAGTTATCTCCATGGCCACATGACCAAAATTTGGGTGTTTGGCAAATGGCATGTATTTGTGACAGTTGCACTGTCCCGGGCCATGTGATCACCATTTGTAACTTCCCAACTGACAAAGTCAATGGGGAAAACCAGATTCACTTAACAACTGCGGCACAAGGTTCGTAAAATAAGCAGAACACTCTTAATAACTGCTTTTTTTTAGCAAAGGAGATTTTGAGCTTTCTTGTGCTTGCATGTCAACTACCTATATTCAAGATTATCACTCAAGCAGAAATATGGTATGTAAGCCAAAATTTAAATAAAAATTATTCCTGTGTCATGTTGTGCTTCAACAAGACTAGCTTTTAAAATAAAAAAAAAATCCTAGCAAAATGAAAAGTGCATCATCACACTTGTTTCCATGAGAATGGAATCTGGTATTGACTTTTACTGTGCTGCTATGCGATCTGAAGCATAGATCTGGAGTATGGTGAGAATTATCAGAATGTAGGCTATTCCATGATTTTGCATCCTCTTGCCTTGAGATCCGACTGAGAATGCTATAATTTCTTATTCCCATTTTGATATAGATAATAGTTGGTATCAGCAATTACTCCTACTAAATTATTTTAAAAAAATCACAGGCTATCTTCAAATACTTTGGACTGTGCCTCTTTCTTGAAACAAAAAAGCAGAGCCTTGCTATGGGACTGGAACTTTTACCAGGTAATCTTTCATTATTGCCTATGATTTAAACAGAAGTCAGAATAAGACTTTCCTACAATGTACCAATAAAAATTATGGGTTTCTCAAAAGACTAGTAGAAAAGTTATATTGGGAGAAATTTGGATTTTCTAATACTTATTCTGCACATCTAGGTAGGATAGTAAATGTGAATATAAATCTCAGATCCTGATTATCTTTTTATGCCAAATATTTTCCCCAGTTCAGAGCTACTCTGGAATAAGCACATTTCATCTGGAGAGAGAAACTAGCATAATAGTCGTTTCACTCAGCATCTTATACACTTTATTTAATACACAATTGGGTACAGTTTTTATGAATCTAGATTAATATTATGCACGATTTTAATAAGTCTGTCTAATTAGGTTTGAACTATCATGGGATATTTGTAATGTTTTAAGATTTAAAAGAAATTTTAACATGTGATAATTTATTGATTTTAATGCCTTAACTCTGGTTATGGTCTAACTATAAACAAATTAGACTTTCCATATTGAAGTTAATAAATTTCTATCAACCATCAAGGTAAATCAGATAGAAAAAATACAACTAGGTCAGCTAAATCTACTAAGTTAAGGCTACATTAAAAGAATCTTGCAAGTCTGAAGGTACAAAGTTCCTGCCATCACTTTTAACCATTTGATCAATTAGGGCTGATCCTTCCTAATTTTCTTTTAATACGAATTCGATTTCAGCTACATTAGAGCATCAAAGTAACTGTTTAACTGGATAGCAATAGGTTAATGTTAGCTCTTTTGATATAATAAACATTCTAACAAAACATATAACATGCTTTGAAAGCACACTGTTCTATTTTATTATTTTAGCAATTCCTTTAAAATGTTAAACTAAGGAACAAATAGAAGATCAGGTGTAAATATGGAATTACACATAACTGAGATCCATAAATATCTTTCTGGATCAACCTGAGATTTTCAAGCAGGGAGTGGATTTTATTTCTGCCTATTCCTTTTCTCTCTAGAGTACCAAACATCCATATTAAAATTTGCTTAGGAAGATTTATGGTCACTGTGAGCAAATGGAATGAGTCTCTATAGAAATGGCATTTGCAAATACCATCTTCCTATATAACCCAAATATACACATCCAAACACACTTTTATGTACCTTATTTAACTGAAAGTAACAAAGAATATATGCTCCTTCAGAAGTTCTGTGTAAGGAGTGCAGGCATATACTGTTATAATATAAAAGTGATATAATTCATGCACTTCAAACTTTAGGCATGTAGGTAATGTAAATATTCTTATTTCATGTTTAAGCATTTCTTAAAATTAAATTTTAGCTATATGGTAGAATTAAAAACATAGGAAGTTGCCAGTTATGAATAAAAATGATCCAATTAGTAGACAAAATATTCAAGTTTTAGCATTATACTTTTACTGAAATCTACGGAAATTGCACATTAACACCATAAGTAATATAAATCTGGCATCTCACCTGCGATCTGCTCTTCTGTCAGTTGATCAGCCTAGAATATGTAAACATAATGATGTTAATATATCTTGGCAAACTAGTTTCATATTTACCATTCTTACTTTTTTTTTTTGCAAAATATACACAAAGCTCTACATTCAGGTTTATAATCCTGAAAACAAAGCGAACAATCCAAGAGAGAATGAAAAGATAAAGGAACTTTGAGAATACATAGCCAGAATCAAACTACAAATAGACATTTAAATGTAGCTGTATTTGATCTGTACTGTTCCTTGAAAGGAGGGAATAGGCCAGTGATGTCGAACCTATGGCACGCATGCCCAAGGTGGCACGCGGAGCCATGTTGCCTGGCACGCCTGCTGTTGCCCAGCCTAGTCCCAATGCGCATGCGCACATGACCCCCGGGTTTCTAGCCCAAACCACCCCGAAAAAGAGCTGTTTTTCGGCTTTTTTGGGCTAGAAACCCTGGGGGTCATGCGCGCATGCGCAGGGGGTGTGGCCAGCATTATATTGTGGGTGGGGGCATGCACGCGCAAGCGATTTGGCACGCGAACCGAAAAAGGTGTGATATCACTGGAATAGGCAATATGCATCCTTCACATAGTGCTCTACATCTTTTTCAGCGCAATATTGAAAAACAAATGCAAACCACTGAAGAGTACTTTAGAGCTATTTTTTGCTGATTTAGTTGCTAAATAAGATAAGTAAATGTCTTAGGGAGGCTTCACCATGGTAAAAAGCTGCAGCTTCAAGCTACAAAGACAGCCCAACACCTTTGACATAGGTCTTCTAATTACTGCGAGAAAAAAACCAAATGGCTCCAGTCAACTGGTGGCTACAACTGAATTCTTTATAGAGAAAAGGAAACAAATTCTATATAGCCAGCACTCCTCAGATCAACAGTAAGGAGAGACTTATCAACTACCACTATTACCTCTTCCATTAAATAGTAGCTTTAAATTACAAAAGCAAATTCACTGGGTATTAATTTAACTTCATTCTATTCATATCAGTGGACTCTAAACCAGTGTCCCCCAACCTTTGGGCACCAGGGACTGGTTCCGTGGAGAGAGGTTTTTCCGCAGATGGGCAGGATGTGTGGCTTTGCATACTGTCTGCATCCTGCGGATGGGGCTTCACTTGGCACAGCCTAGTTTCTGGCATGCCACAGACTGGCGCCGATCCACGCATCGGGGTTTGGGGACCCCTGCTCTAAACAGAGCCACCTCTGATTTCCAGAAGATTACACAATTTGGCAAAATGCATATGAGCCATAATAAAGTTATAAGAAATCAGAAAAAAATTGATTTTGCAGCTAGCCAATGTGAAATAATGAGAAATTGTTCACCTTCACTATCTATAGGCAAGCAAATAAGCAAGCTGGTTAAATAAGGTAACTTAGATTACCAGATAGCACTCTGCTGCATATTAGAAAATTTTAAGACTCAATTGCACAATTTTGCATAAACACCTGTAATTGTATTTGGAAAACGTACTGGACACTTTGCCGAAATATATTAACTTGCACCTATGTAACAGGATGCTAATTATACTTAAGATACTATAAGGTAGAGCAGATTTACCTCATAGAAAATACAGAATATAGCATATACAAGACTAATCCTGAGCATATAACAATCCAGGAAATCTGCTCTTATAGATAAAGAATAATGGTTACTCTAAGCATAATGCAGTTTCCTATGAAATGCTCTCCACAAGTAAAATGGTTTGGGAAAGTTTTCTCAAGCATGAAACTAGCCAATATATATTGAATTTTAAACAACTCCGCCTTCTGAATCAAGTATGTAACTTTGCCTTAACATCTTTAGAGACTATCAACGTACACATATATTGCCTAAACTTTTCAGTATACTAAACCCTGCAGCAAATTTGTCAGCTCAAGTTAAAAAAAAATCTAAACGGCAGTTGGGAGCTTGATCGTGAAACTAATGGTTGACAACCAAGTCTCACTGTAATTTTTCTCCATAAACAGTTCAGTATATTCAAATCCTACTTAAAATTACCAATAACATGCCTAATATACATGACGTGCATATACATCTCATTTCACTGTATCATACAGGAACTGAAATGTAGTTTCCAAATGTTCTCAAGTGGGCAAATCAGTGTGGAATATTTGAAACATTAAGGCCTGGGAAAGCAAGTAGAAAATGGCTGTTAGGATTCTCAGAATGTTCTTTGCATTGCATAGAGATGAAAAATAATAAGTGAGGCTGGAACCTCAATGAAATGTGATTGTTTTAATCACATCTACTTGAACCTACGATCAATCTTATCTTTAAGGACTTCAACTTATCTTTTTTGCAAACTTCAACTGAAGTTGAGTAAATTTAATTCACATGTTCATTGTCTTGATAATGCAGTACAAAGGTATCTCCTAAAAGCCCATATTTTGAGTCTTCCAATAAATAAGGATTTATGGAATCTGAACAGGTTTTACTTTATTAAAATGCTTTAGAAAAAGGGCTTGTGAATTATAGGATGTGCAGAACAAAAGAAAATATGGAAGTCAAAACTAGGAAGGGAAAATGATGCAAAGAGAGCAAAAGAAAACAGCAGTAACTTTCATGAATTAAAAGCACTGTACCACTATACTGACTCCAACAACTCTACACCTCTACCAACATCACACTTCTATATAAAACTGTATTTATCAATTTGATCTAATATTATTGTTTATATTATATTTTACCTACAACTTATTTTAATTTTATGTAATCTCAATTATTATGATTAAGCAGTAAATTAATAGTCACATCCTTTTGGATTTAACAGTTAGGTATCTAGTGACATAAAATAGAAGCAGCTTTTTCAAATCTTGGAGCACTATATATAGCTGACTACACTGGTCATTTTATCCACGCCCTGATACAGCTCATATCAGAGCTGAAATTATGCAAAGTTAGGCAACTGGATATATTTCTGAAATTTTCAACTACCACTCCCATAAATGCAAAATTATTACACATATTAATGTTTTGAAACAGCAATATAAATCATTGTTTATTAAGTAAAGTTCTACAAAGATTATGAAAAGGGCTCTTCCTCAAAACAGGTAACAGCATTCTCTGGAAGGCTCAAATACTTTAAAGGGCTTTATCAGTTTCCACATACATGTGCAAACACTGCAACTGTCAGAATTACTAGTAGAAACTCTGAACAAGGATGAATGCAGACTCACTTAACTTGGGGAAGCCTTTAAAACAGCTATTCAGAAGCTTCAGAAAGATGAAGCTGCTGCAAACCTTCAAAAAGTTTTCTACGGTCATGTCAGATATCAAACTACCTATTTACCCATACCTATTGAATTAAAGGGGACAGACAAGAGAAGGAAGTTATACTAGTAAGTAAAACAGCTAGAGAAAAAACCTTAGGTGCTGTACAGTATCATCACCACTATCAACTCACTTAATATAACTTTAGTAGGGCATCTCCTGAAGGCCCATAAAATTGCTAGTTGATATCCAGTTGTGGCTGTCAATTGATAGAACCACATTCTCCAGTAGAATAGTTTTACATCCCCAACCACCCACAAATGTATTCTATGAGTTGGAAGACTCTTCCAAGGAGATTTGAGGGTACAACAATTAAAGAAAAATAAAATCTTGTTGTGTAATTTAAAATCTACTGTCCTTTATTTCTACAATGGGTAAGTGCCATTCAAGAAACTTAATCTAATGAAAGCAACTACAACTCTTCAAAGGTCAGGAATTAAAACTTGGTTCCCTTTCCTAAATAATTTCTCATCTACCTATTCTTGAAATCTAGAAAACAGAAAATTCTAGATGCACTATTAGAATGAGTCTATTCTTTGACTCTTTTGTCACCTTTTTCATTTAAAAAAAGGATTATAATACAGCAATAGAAGGAGAAAGGGATATTAGATGTTTACTGCCTTGTGTTATTCCTAAAAATAAAGTTGGGATAAAGATAAAGCTTTATTAATTAAAATTAAGATCTCTAAATGCAGTATGTAAGCATAACACAACTGCTTTGTATCACCACAGGGAATGTAAAAATGTTTAACTGAAAAATATACATGCTGACAGTGGTTTCTTCAACAAAGTTGTATAATTGCTATTACAAGGACTGGGCACATGAAAAAGAATACAAATAGTAAAACTGATGTTAGATAAATAACCCATCTATTCAAGAGTAGCTCTATTAATACATAAAAAGCAAAAAAAACCTTCTTTAGCAGACATTAGTAGTGAATTATTCAGCTATTGCTATCAATTACTCAAATCTGCCTTTTACACCATGTACTTCATTCTTCATTGCTGGAAAGAATCATTTGTGACCTTCTATAGAGGCGTAACTGCACTATGGCCTACAGATAAATGTTCATGACAAATTCCCAGGTGACTGTTGAGATCTTGATTTCTCCCTTGAATATAAAGCAACGATCTGAAATTTCATCCAAAAAATCCACAAGGCTGAGAGCAACAGAAATAATTCTATAATAGAAAATGCTCAAGAAATATTTCAGCAATTCTAAAAAGATCAAAAACAGGCTAAAGCCTCTTAAATTCAAAATCCCATGGGGGAATAACATATCTTACAACTGTCATGGAAAATGAAATAAAGCATCCCTGTAATAAAATTTTGCTTTCAAAAAATCCTCATATTCATGATAAAATACATAAAATATAAAAATAACATCTCTACTTAGCCAATAGTTCTAACTTGAATGCACATTGTTTATTCACTCCATTTTTAGAATTCTTCAATATGGATTCTTCAATTGGCCATTTAACTAATATTTAAATTAAGATGCAAAGTGTCATAAATATGGAATCAGTACAGAGTGGCTTTAATACTTCTAATCTCTAGAAATAAATCCTGCTACAGATAGGTTAGTTAAATTCCTACATGTTAATATAACATGTTTTTTAGCCTATGTGATCTGGTATCTGGGATTTTTCCAAACTCCAGCCAAATATTTATATTCTAAGCATTGCTTTAAAGCAATCTATCACAGCTTATAGGGGACATTCTGAAGAGCAGTTATCACTGAGGTCATGTAGCAAAAGTAGAAATCTGTATATAGGTTACTTGCACAAATGTTTGCAAGTTGCTCAGAAAACCATCTGCATTCCTGAGATTCTTCAGTTTCTTCATACTCCATTATTTCAGTGAAAAAATTATACAGCATAGAAGTTTACATTCAGAGAATAGAAGATTGTTTTAAATTCATAAATATTTATAAGTCAACTTGAAATGTTCTGCAGGGTAACAGAAAATGAAGTGATTGGCCCTGTCTAGCTGCTGAGGATGTAGAAATTAGAATCCTCTGATACTGATGTTAAGAACATCTAAATTTATCCCATGCTCTGAGAGTCTATACTTTTTATGGCCACTGAAGAAGTTTGTTGTCCTGGATAAACTTTCATTCAGCTTTAGTATCAAAAGATACCATTTAGTATCTTTAATAAAAAAATCAGTCACCTAAACTATTTCCTCTCAAGAAGAGAAAATTCACTTTGAAAGCTGGAGTGAGCACAAAATCCACATTTATTTCAACATCCAGCAGAACCCTAATTTAGCAATAGGACTTTCTTGCTCAATTCCCAGTCTTTTCAAATTTCAAACATTTCTTTATAGATATGAAAATATATTACCCATTAAGCATATTACTTGTTAAAATATAGAAAGTACAATCAAATCTTGTTGAAATGGAGGAATACATATAATAGCAACTTAGCATTCTGATTTTCAGGGTATCCCTTAGATTGCTGTATGTTCTTTCCTAATGAAGTGCCTATATCCAAATCATACACAACTTTCTGATTATTTCTCCTCATACTTCTTCGTAACATTCCTCAAAATTCCTTAATATGGCTTCAGTTGCGTTAACCTAGAAACCTCAGAGTATAATGCACCCTACTTAATATCCTATGCCAAAAAAAAGTCTGCACAGAAATCTTACAAGGAAAGTTTTTTTCCTCCCAGTTTTTACTGAGATTCCCATTTTAGCTTCTTGCAATTCCTGGAGTAGGAAAAAAAAGTCTCTCTGCACACACAAAATATTCCAATGTAGCTTCACTCTTAACTCATTAGATTCCCCCCCCCGTGGCGAGATTGCACCTTTTCACGTTAAATGAATCTTACTTTTCAGGGGAAGCAGAAACTTTGCATAAAAAAGAAAATGCAAGCGGCTTAAGTTTCAGGTGTGATCTTTTGCAAAGGCGATCCCCGCTTTCTTCCCCAAACATCCTATGCGAACACAAACTGCTCCCGATTTCCACCCTGCGCCACCAAAAAAAAGCAAGCCGGGGCGCCGTCATATTTCTGCTAACTCCCGCCTCCCACCCGCGACGCCTCAAACGTTGCACGAGCAGCGGCGACAACTCGGTTGCTACAGCAACGGAATTTTACCCGCGGCCCCCCCCGTTCCCAACCGCAAACGGTGTTCTCAGGACACCCCCTTCCTTAAACGAATCGAACAAGGGAAGAGTTACCACAGACCTTCTGTTCCTTCTCCCCCTCCCTCCGCTCCCAGCATGGCGCCGAGAAAAGCAGTCGGTGTCCGTTTGAATTCTGAAGTCGACAGAGGACGTTGACACGAGCGCGCGAGAATGTTGGACTTCAGCGCGCTTTTTTTCTCAACCGGTCCCAATGTATCCGCTGTCTTCCCATAGGATCGATACCCCCCCCCCAAAGCAGACGACGCCTACCCGGGTCCCCGCATCGCCCCACTAAAGTTTTAAAAAGCGACGTTTAAAGCAATCCATTCCTCGTTCTGCTACTAACGTCCGCGATCACGCCAAATCGCCCTACTTCCCCCCGACCGATTCCCGCCCTCCCTAGCCATTTGCTAACCATTTTGGCTTTTGCCGGGCCTGGCGGCGATTACTGCAGGCTAAGGATCACGACTGGTGCCCCCTTGTTCGGCACAGAAGACAGGAGTGGCGCGCCGTCTGCTGCCTCTTCAGCTCCTAAAACCCAAACGCCTCGGCGATTCACCTCACACTGAACGAAGCACGCCTGCCGGCAGCGCCTCATAAACCACCTCACTGCTTTCTCAAATCCATCCGCGCTCTCTCTCTCTCCCCCCCCCCCAACCATAGCAAAAATGAAAAGCGCGCAATAAAAGAGATCCGGTTCCGCAACTAGCGTATCAACCGTCGCTCTCGCTATGTATTCCCTTCATTCTCCACGAATTTCACTTTTTTCCCCCCTCAGACATACGAATAGGTTCTTTTCCCTATAGATAAAAAGCGGGATGGTAAAAAGGGTAGGTCTCTTAAAGTAAAATTGTCGAGTAGGGTTTATTTATTTATTTATTAACGAGGGACTTTTTTAGCTCGGCGAAAGAAGATGGACGAAGGAAAACGTGTGAGTGAGTGAACAACGAACAGGCTCCTCTGATTGGTGGCTTCGTACCTGCAATGCGTCACTCGGGCATGCACAGTCTGGCTCGGGAGCCGTGCGCCCTCTATTGAGAAGTCCATGCAGGCGCGGGCTGGTGGGAGTGTTAACTGGTAGGCGGTTGAGGCCGCTTTTGAATCTTGTGGAAAACCGGCGCTGGCGCAATTCGCGCACCGCGACTGGAGGGCTTTTCGCGGTGAATGGAAAGTTCTCGGGCTGAAGGGAAGAGAGGAGTGAGCCTTCCTGGGAAAAGAGGAAAGGGGATTTACTGGATGGAAGATTGTGAGTGACAATAAAGTCCTGGAGGGCAACATGCAAAGCAGACCAGTTTCTGAGCCTCAGTTGCTTTGAGGATCGGGCTGGAGGTGGAGCCGAAATGCGTAGTGCGCCGTATCGTCGTCCTGCGCTCGCCAACGTTGCAAAGCTGTGCAACCTGAAGCACGCTTTCAGGAGAATCCAGCCCTATAAGCATAATGGGATTTACTCAACATGCAGAGCCAGCTGCTACTGCACCACTCTAGGCGGCTAACAATGCGACCAACATCCAACGGGGCTTCCTTTTTAATAACCCAACAATTGTGTCAACCCAACCGCCCAAATGTAGGTTACAGGCAAGCCTTGGGTGGAAAATAAAACTTCGGAAGAGGCGAATAGATTTGCTGAGGACTTAGGTCGTTGGAACAAATATCGGTCGCCTCCGTTCTTGGGAGGGATCACAGAGGGTGGAGGGTCCCATTAGAAACGACCGAATGGAGATACAAAAAAGACCGTGACGGGGAGCCCCAAGATTTTAACTAATGGAAAGCAAGGGCGCTGCGTTCTCCTGACACTGCAACTCGGCTCTCCTTTAAAGCGGGGGGGGGGGTCAGAAGGGTTACCACCACATACTCTTTCCC